>JAUCMT010000059.1:13613828-13632607 GCA_032357475.1 Enteromius thamalakanensis
TTTAATCTAATAAATGCAGCCTTGATGAGCAGAAGAAACATATTTAAAAACCATTAAATATCTTACTGACCCCAAATGTTTGAACGGTAGTGTACATTGTGGATTTATTTTCACTAATATCCAAAGTAAAAATCTGTTGCCATTAAGACTCAGTTTATTTGAATGGCCCTTCTCTGAACCCTGACCTAGAGTCACAAAGTAGAATTTTTGTCTACACTAGAAGACAGGTATTGTCATCTGTCCATAAACACAATGTCTAAAGAGAGTAGTGATGACAGAGGACATCTTAAGACCAATCCGGCCTCTGTTTTGTGTGAGCATGAGCAAGCGTTACTCAAAGCCTGTCAACGGCCTTACTGCGGTGGTTCAAACATGTTTGGATGGGACGTGCGGTTCAAAGAAGGGTCACATACTACAAAATGTTATGAGCTGAGGTTACAGTGCTGAGGTTTAAAACATCTGTTGACAAATCTTTAATTGAACAAGTTTAGCAAGTCTAAAATGCAAAACTTCTATAGTTTTTTTTTTCATTTAGTCTGCAATACTAATTATATTTTCTTGTTGAATGAAATGTAAAGAAATTCTTTAATTTTTAGTGTGATCTTACTATCAAAATCGTATGAGTGAGGTGATACCAATTACTACAAATTAACCACTTTGTAAAATACATACAAATTGGTCATGAGATAGCATTGCAAACTCACATTGGTAGGTTCTTCTATATGAAAATGGCGTAATCGAAATCCGAGACACAAATCTCGACCTTTGCGACAGACCTTTGACTTTGTGTCTTTGTTTGGTCTAGTGACAGCACCTTTCACTATGGCCCACTCGCACCATGAAGTCATGTGTGTGTGACCTTTGACCCCTGACCCTGGTTGACACTTCCACACCCACCCAGGAAATGACCTTACACTGACCCGCCAACATAAAGCTCTGAATTACCAGAGTTAAAGATGGCCGTCATCAGCGCGGGGGCAAGCGCTCTGGAAGAGCAGCGGCAGGGGGCTACGTGGGCTTATTTAAGATAGGCTATTACATGATAATGGGCATTTGAACTAAACGATGAGGGGCTTTAGGGCAGGCAGGGGGCAGAAGATGAGAGCTAAGGCAGAGAAGCACTGGTGGGCCACATTTGATAAATGATGGGGGAATCAACACCCATCTGCTCCACCTTCTCTTGTGCATCACGCTAGCACATTTGCTTTTTATATTCCCTGCACCATCCCTATGTTTTATCACTTTTGCTGTGTCCATCACAAACTACCTTTTTCTTTGACTTAAAAATGTGCACTTTTTATTGTTAAACTACTTTTTCTTTACCAGTATATGCAGAACATTGCTGTTTTAGTATCTGACCAGACATGCAGAGCAACAGTGGCTCAACCAATGGCGTATGCTTGGGGTGGGGTGGTCTCTTAAACTGACCAATGGGAGACAATCAAGGAAACAATATTAATTTTACAATTCCTTTTGGTGATGCTAATAAGAAATGGAGATAATTAATCCTGTCTCTAAGCTTGTTTGAATACTGCTGTGTGGTATCCAAGTACCATGCTAATATCATGCGACCTAAACCTCCAAAAAATAGGACTACTGTACTGCACTGTACAGTGCTGCCAACGGGTCAGGACAAAACCAGTCAGCAACAAAACCAGTTGATCGTTCTTTTCTGTCTCTTGTCTTGTACAGCCACCTGATTCTGGGGTGCAATTTTCAAAAACAAGTATGCTCGCAAGTTCCGTTATCGGTAGTTTAATGGAACTTGCAACCATTGTTAGCCAATGATGCTTTTGGGTTAAGCTCAGTACTGTACACCATTACAATTGTTATAGCCCTCCTCCTCCCCAGCACCACCTGTCTTGATCTGAGAGATACTGAAAGATTTCATGATTAAAAAGTACTGATGAAACCAAACAATTTATTTCATTTTGCAAATGTTAAGCCCAGTTAAGAACAGTTAGTCTGTGCAAGTCTACTGAAGAAAAGTTTTGTCTTGGTAGTCTACTAACACAATATGAATCCGACTGAGAGCGCATGCTCTTATACATGGCATA
Source organism: Enteromius thamalakanensis (assembly GCA_032357475.1). Taxonomy (NCBI): domain Eukaryota; kingdom Metazoa; phylum Chordata; class Actinopteri; order Cypriniformes; family Cyprinidae; genus Enteromius; species Enteromius thamalakanensis. The sequence goes on from JAUCMT010000059.1 coordinate 13,615,886, forward strand.
CTCTGACAATGGCACTGCGCAAAAGATGGACTAAGTATAAAGAACGCTAAAGTAAAACTTAACGAAAAGAGGGATTGCAGGGTTTCGCATGTGTCTCATTTTGGCTAAAATATGTAGCAAACACAGCACTTTCCCATAAGGCAACTCCAACTACTGTAGCCTGTTAACTCAAAAGGTGAAGTGCTTTCTGCAATTGTGTTGGCTTGAGGTCGGATTATATTCACACCTTAATCGAACTGTTCCAGAGTTTGTTTGGAACTGAACCGAGACCACCTCTTCAGATAGGTCTCGGTTTGTTTGTTTGGTGCGCACCTGTGTGCGATTGCTGTATTCACACCTGCCCAAAAGGTCTGCACCAAACGGGGAAACAAACTTGAGTTCATTTCAATAAAAAAAAAACAGGACATGTGCGAATATACCCTTGGATGACCTAAGCTTGATGGCTTGGCCTAAATTTCCTTAACCACCCATAGTTTGCCGTAAGCGAGAAGTTAAATGACTGGGAAACTTTAATTAAGGGAAGTATGACATTTGCGAAGTTACATTACTTTTATACGAGCGAAGAGAGAAATGTTTTTGAAACTTTGAAAAGTCAAAATGTATAATGGCAAACATAGACCCAACTGCAGTGTTGGTTGTAGAATAATGAATTTGGTATTGGATTTCTTTGGCTACAAAAATGGGATCAGAATTTGTCGTAGGCATGACTTGAACTGTTCAGAGAAAATGCTAACCGCTAGGCTACAGATCCGGCTTCCCGTGCAGTCTTTCACGCAACATCTGTGCACCACATCAGCGAGCCATGTTGTCATGGCCATGCACACCACATCATGGGACTGCAGATGGATTTTTATCGGTTTCGGCGAGCACGGTTTGACTTTAACCAAAGTGGACATGTGTGTGGAAACAATAATGTTAGGAGCTCTTAATTTCCCCTGGAAATGCCATCAATTATTCATGCTGATGCAGTTGGTGCTACGGCTGGCGTCTTCGCTCCGTGAACCGCTGTTAATTACAACCTACAAGACTGTTACAGTTAATTTCAAGGCAAGCATATTGTCTCTTGGAGGCTGGCGAACGGGTCATAAATTATCCTGAAGGTGAAGGAGAACTCGAGGGAAACAGTTATGAAAATTTCATCAATCTCGGCCGCACACCACAGCTGGTCCTGTCAGCGGCCGCATTGTGGAGGAGCAGCGCTGGGTGGAGGGTCAAAGCTGGGGAGCGGCGAGGGCCGAGGGGGGCCTGTCACATCCTGCTACCGCTCTCTGTCACAGAGCAAACACACACACTGGCTATTATTGTAGCACTGGGCAGAGAGCCACACAGGCAATCTTCAGCCTGTCCTACTCTATTAATTTACTTAAAGCGTGCTCTGTGGTCGAGACCCCTTCCTTTCATCAGCTTGAGTGAACGAGTGTGTGAGTGTGTGTGTGTGTGTGTGTGTGTGTGTGTGTGTGGGAGATCATTACCAGCTTTAGTACTCACTTTGTGCCATATCATACTTCAGCACAAAGCTTCTGTGTGAGGTTATAAATGTCTGTTTGTGGTGGTAAAAGGAGGTTGGGAAGGTCAAGTCAAAGCAACGAGCGAGTCTAATGGAGATCTTTATACATGTCCTGTCAGCTCCGAGATCAGCCTGCAAACTGAGACAGGCTGGACATCATATTACCTTTTTGACACTTCTGTAATGATGCTAAGAGTGGAGAGAAAAGAAAAACACCAAAAAATATCAAAGAATGTTGCAAGCCACACTCAAACCTGCATTACCCATATGAACACCACACTGACACTTTTCTTTTGTTAATTTATTTTATGTTTGTTGATTTATTTGTTTAGTTTTATTCTTTTGTTTTAGATTTTTTCATTGTTTTCTCATAATTTTTTTTATTTCTTTATTCTCATACTGTATTTATTACATTTGTTAACAATAGTAAACATGAACAATGAAATATTTGCTTTAAAATCATTTCTTAATCTTGTTTGTTATAAATCCTAATTTTAATTCCAAGATATGCTAATTTACATTTTTTAAATCAATATCTTATCTATTAATATTACCTAATGAAGTACATTAAGAGAACATAAACTATGAATTTACTATCATTAACAAATATTACTGTCATAGTTTTCCTTTCTTTTTAGATATACTGTAACATTTAATGTCACAAAAAGCATTACATAACATTAACCTTTTGATAAAGTGTTAGCAGTATTTCTTTTATAATTTGTTTGTTCATTCATCTGGTATTTATTGTTCATCTTACATATCTTTTGTTTTTAAGTAAGTTTTTTCTTTTCTTTCATTTGTTCTGCATTCTTTCTTTGATTCTTATGTGTTTTAAATCGACCATTCTTTCTTTGGTTTGTTCATGCATTTTTCCTTTCACATTTACGTTTTCTTTTTTTTTTTTTTTCTTTCTTCCCTCCCCCGACAGCTGCGGTACCCATCCGCAGTCATACATCAGCGCTCGCGCTCGTCCTCTCTCTGCAGCCACAGACGGACACTGAGGTGTGCGAGCGGCTCGTCTCGTCAGGTGTGAACACCGTCTTCCATCCCTCAATCTGTCAATTAGTGCGGCTGCAGATCAGAGGAGAGGGAGTGTGGGTCTTTGATAGTAGGCAGTACGGCCCGTCACACAAGAGAACAGGGCGGAACAGAGCTGACAAGGCTATTTTTTACTCTTTTGTGAGGGATTTTTGGAATGTTTTTGGATGAGACTGTGGGTGGCGAATATCTCAGAGTTTGTTTGAGTTTTTAAGGTAACCCGATCGCCTAATTATAACATGTAACCCATTCTGTTTTTCCAGTCAAGTCTAACACGGTGAGGCGTCTTTTAGTAAAAGCTGTCTATAAGGTACCCATGTGTGATGTGTGATTTCGCGAATGACCTTCTGTGTTCGGGGCTCCGTCTGGGTCTTATCGAAAGCCGTCTCCTCCATAAGACTGGCACGTTTTGGCACCTTGGACAGACGCATAAACAGATGCAGTCTCTGTTAGTAATGACAGGTGATTATATGTGGCAGCAGTGCCAAGGCAATTAAACGGCGGGCTGACGGCACCATTTGGCGCGCTGTTATCCCAGCGTTAAGGCTAATTGTGGCAGCACTTTCACTCCTGCCAGGACACTGCTTCGAACATCGTTAATTTTACACCAATACATGTCGTCTGGAGATGAATGCTGGCTCTCTGAGGGCTTCTCAATTCGGGTGGGATCAGACACGGTGAAGTAATTACCCAACGTTTCATGATTATAATCAGTCAAACCGTTCTCTGTGGCGATGTACCTCTTTGCGTTTCGTTATCTCTGCTGCTGACATTCACAATGCAGTTTAAAAATATTAGAAAATAATTGCATTTTGAGGCGTCAATCATATAGGGTGCAAGTGAAAAGTCCTATGGTGTCATGGCATATATGTATCTGGGGACATTTTTTAGTGAGATGCGAAACACAGTTTCTAAAAGTCATGAACATTAGAGGCAGTAAAACTGATGCCTTCTATACCTTTTTACTCTAATTTACAGTTTTGAATAATTAAGCACAATTTTATCACAATTACTTAAAGAATATAATTTTATGACTTCAAAACTATATTAATATGCTGTTATATTGGAAAACTGATGCCTTTGAACATTTGCATCACACATCCAGCTTCGTATCTATGTTTCATAGACAGTAAGTTTGTTCGGTACCTCACGGAGCACAGAGATGTACTTGAGAGAAGAGGAGCTCCGGTTCGAATCCTGTGTAACTGTGGTTTGACAAAGCAGTTTCAAATCAAACAAACTAAAGCTAAATGCATTTAATATATAACATAGTTTAATTTAACATGCAATTAAGTGTTTGAAAAGATTACGTTCAGTTAACACTTAAGTATATTCTTCCATATATACTTCAGTAAAGTATGCTAAATTGAACTGCTTTTTTTTTCAAAAGCTAGTTAACTACAACTAGCAGTAAGAGTGTCTGGAGGTGCCAGCTCGGACTCCAGCACCAAACGAACTCTTGGTGTCTCTTGGTGTCTCCGTCCACCTTGTCTGTTGTTTTGGTTTTTTATTCATGTCTCCGCCCATCTTGTTTGTTGTCATAGTTGTTCATTCAAGTCTCCACCCAGTAACCTAATTCTCATGTGTGATTAAATCCCCGGATGTCTTTGTGTAATCATAGTTCGTAAAGGAATGTTATATTCATGTTCCAGAGTTCCTGTGTTTCCCTTGCATTCTTTGTTTTCTTGTAATTCCCTGTTATTGGATTACCCGTTGCTGACTCGCTGCTTCTGTTCGCCGGTGATTGACCTTGTCTGTTCATTCCTCAACCTACCATTCAAACATTGCAAATGAATCTGTACGTCTCCTCGTATCCATATCGTGACACAATGCATTAGAGGAAATATCGAAACCAAGTGAACCCCTTTTTAATTTTTTTTTACTAATTTTTATTTAAACATTTTAAATGATAAAACGAAATCAAGTATTTAAAAATTGTGCAAGAACGTGCAAAACTGTGCAGCTGCACAGTTAATCTGTTAAACTTCTCCAAGAGCGCCTCTTTGAGTTTGATTTATTTATTTATTTATTTTAGATCTAATGCACTTACAATCATAAAATTTTAGCAGTGACCTAAGTGTCCAAATATTTCTACATCACAGACTGAGTAGTCAGCTGTTGAAATGTAATCATGCAGGCCTAAATATACATGACAGAACTGATTTACGTAAATGGACTTAAGCTGGCATTATAGTGCACTTGTGGTAGTCATCTTCAGTGTGCTTTGCCAGATTACAGTAAAGCATCTCCGCTGGTGTAATGAGCTCCTGAGCCCGTCAGCACCAAATGTTTAAATGGCTCTTGCTCAGGCCACTGACCTGCCCAACACATGATCTCATTGGCCGTCACAGAATGCAGCACGCTGTTATTCTTTAATTACTGAGGTCTTAGCTGTGAACAGCCTCCGCTAACGACTTTTAATCAACCAGGATTTGACACAGAATGATGGTCCAGTGTGGAATTTCACAGCCATGTACTCGAAACCCCTTTGCAGGCAGATTTTATCCAGAGCTTTAGACTACATGTGTAGACGGAATTCAATTTGGATCAGAAACAATAATGCGATTGGGAAGCTATGTGACCCAGGCTAACTATGGCTACTTTTGGCTCATGGATGTAGAGACTCTTAAGAAACGCACTCTCACTTATTTCGTTTGTTAGCCGTGTATATAAATGGTCTTTTATCTGGCCTTACAAATGTCTACACCTTGTGTTAAGGTGAAAAAAAAGTGAATTAAACAAAATGGCCGCCTCCTTTGTCTTGCTAATGCTAATTTCCTTGCTAGCATTATAAATGTCTTACTGATTAATCAAAGGTTTCTCACCAGCAAAAAGCTTCCAGTTCTTTGAGTAAGTGTCAGTTAAATGTGAATGAATTGTGTTTATTGCAGTCCAGCGCTGGTTGTGTTTGCATTGGCAGAGGAGAAGGGTGTCAGATGGACTGTAATTAGGAGTCAGTGAACAGACTGTCCTCTCGCTGGGCTCGGTGCGTTTGATGCTGTCGGGACACAGTGCTGTCAGTTTGGCCAAATCCAACAAATTTTAAATATTGGGTCAAAGACACTTCCTGTGAGCTTCCTTAATCTGCCTGCACATGCGTGCCAAAGTCATTAACACACACTTTAACAGTTCCAAATGAGCATATGATTTTAGGGAAATATGGCATGTTTGCGTAGCATGAATATCTGATGTTTTTGAGGCACAGTTTGGGGGCAATTAAAACATGCTACATTTCTTGAATCGTGATGTGAATGTTGACACTTATTCACACATGCTCAGTCAAGTATAATTAATCTTTTTTAACGCAAATTATTCAATATATAGATACTGCTGTAATAATGGTTTTGAAACTTGTTTCTATTTTATCTTAGCTTTAACCAAGATTTAACCAACTAATAATTACTCAAATTACAGTACCCAATTACCTTTGGTGACAGATATTTGTAGACTGCATTTTGTGCTTGACATCCTATTAATAAAATTACATTAAGCCTAAATTCTTTCTAACTCTATAGACATACAGTCATTAACACTGAAAACCAGTGCACTAAATATAGGTCTGTCTGTACTGTCATACAAAGACGATTTCTTAAATCGGTCTAGACAGATTTCACTCTTCATGTGAGTCTTTCACATCACAGAAGCCAACTGATCACCATTTACATTTCTCTACATCCCACGTTTGATATGATACACTCAAACTGATGTGCCTGAACTGCTGTCATACATCTGCCCCATCTTCATGTGTAAAGATAATATGACAGCTGTTTCAGAGGATAAAATGGAGGCGGCTATTAAGGGGTGTTAAACAATGAGAGACTTCATGATGGAGGTATTTAAACTTTTTGAATCCCCTTAAATCTGAGACACTCAAAGAAAAAGAGGCACTGTCAAAGAAAGTAAGATACACTGTGACTGTTGAATACTCTGTGACAAAAAAAAAGGAAACCGTGATTTTGACCTTTTTTCAGTTTCTTTGTAGTTGATTTGTTAGAACAGTTCACCAGCAATTGAAATTTTTGTCATTATTTAGTCACCCTCATATACTTACAAACCCATTCTTTGGAACACAAACGCAAATCTTTACAGTAAATCATTCTTAAAACAGGATTAAATCATTTTCTTTATAGTAATTGTGTGGCTGCTAAAAACTTGGAATATAGTTCATATGGACTATTTTTTCCCCTTCGAGAGCAACTGACATCCAACACCTTTGTGAAATAACATTCATGAAGAGAGATTTTTGAGCTTATTGGAAAAAAATTGGAATAAAAGAAACAAGCGACCTTCCATAACGCTGGTTAATGCGTTAATACAGAAGTGCAGCAGGGGATGTAAACACTGTAATTATACTGAAGTTAGTAAGTTAATTAGTGAACGTTAAGGAGCCCCACTGGAGAGGGACATAATAGAGTAATAAAAGGGCTTCCCATTACCTTACCTGATGATTATGAGCCTTTATACACATCTGCACAGTGTAATTAAATCTAGATCCAGCAGCACAAAAAGCGTAATATAAAATCTGAATACAGCTATAAAAGCTCAACAAGGACAACAACTAATGAAATCTTTTTATCAAATGAAACTAAACCCAAGAAACTTTCAAATCTGATTGGGCGATTTGTGTTTGAAATATCCTATACCAACAGGACTAACAAAGAGCAAAGTCATTTCAATCATATAATGGGTAAATTATTATGGCTTAGTGTGTCAGAGCATTAACTACTAGACCAAAACTTTGACTACTTATTTGCTTTGGTTAACTAGAAATAGCATTCAAGGCCTACAAAGACATCAACTAACCACACGCATGCCTCTGGGTTCGGTGCTTGACCCTTTTCTTTTATCAATACACACAACTTCACTCGGCCCAAACATACAGGCAAGTGGTTTATCCTATTCATGAAAATCATAATCAACTCAGTCTGTCATTCCAACATGATAACAATGTTTGATGTGACATTAGTTTTTCAGACCCGTAGGTTTTCATATTTTTCAAATAACCCATGAGCCAAACCAACCAGCCCAGAGATGAATCACATCATTAAATTTTATGAAAGACACAGTATTATAAAAATGACACTGACACATATGGCTTCCACAGAAGCATATATCATCACTTCCAAAATCACTTTATATACTTTATAGCTAAAAATCAGTTTCTCCATGGAGAAACGGAATGAATTTTTTTACTTACGAAACTCTACTGGTGTGCTCAGTGACTGTCAGAGTTCTCCATATTCTGCTTTGGCAGGATAACCCTTTAGACCTTTTGATATTACACATGTCTCGAGTTTGCAAAACACAAGCCTTTACTCTTTTACATCCATTTAACTGAGGTCAGACACTCAGCATTATTGAATGAGGTTTGATTCTTCCCCAATGAGAATCCAATGCCATTGATCACTCTGTAATATGAGCTCATTAGCACACTGACTCAGGATCACTGTGTTTGGGAAACGAAGAAGCTGCTCATCTTGACCTTAGCTAACGTCTCCAATCGATTAACTCAGACTGGGAAAATACGCTGTGAAGAGGTGAACACTGCTTTGCCTGAAACATGATTACAGTACTTTGGCCTCTTGGTTTTTAGCATTAGAGTAGAGTAACTTAATTAGCGCTTACTGATAGTATTAATAATGACTTGGGGCGACTGATTTACATTGATTCTTGTTGCGTGTGTTTCAAGAGCCGTATGGCACCACACACTTGATGTGTTTAAATTATTTGAAAGTGCATGCTAAATTACTGTACTTGGAGATGATGGGTGGTAATATTGTTAATGACTTGGGTAAAAGATTCAATTAGATTCTTTAGGCATTTCAATTGAGTGTTATAGACCTTAGTCAAGTATGTCTATACTGCTGAATCTACAGTAGGTCCCTCAAAATGTAGCTGCTATTTTTCTGAAATGCTTTTGTAAACATTAAGGGGTTCATAAGCCTTAGCTTTGTTGCTACAATTCACATGCCTAGTTACGGTTCTTTGGCTTCAGTTTGAATTGTGAAATTGCAGAAAGGGGTAGGGTAAGGCTCATCGGAAGTACGTGCCTCTACGTACATTTCTGCAACCCCTTAATTTCGTACTTTACTGCACGTTTCGCCGCAGTTTCAAAGTGAAATGTCCAGAGAGTGGTGCGTTTGTATTAGGTATTACAGTGTTTCTATAATGTTGCTCGAGGTATGTTTTGTGGCCGTTCAGAATTCAAATATCCAGTGAGTGTCGCTAAAGATTAATGCTCTACCATGTTGGAAATAACGCCTACACCAAAACCAAGTCTAAACTTACCTGATAGTGTTAACAAATGCAAATTAATTAAAAAATTTATTCCCTTATCCAGCCATGCTATTTTTACCTCTTTAACTCTTTCATCGAACAACTTTACATGAGATTCGAACCGGTGGTTTTCGCCGTATCACGTGACATACTGAATAAACCAACTGAACTAGAAAATTCATACATATGAAGCTGTATATGTGACGACAAACATTCAAGAGTATCAGATTTTAAATCACGCAAGATGTTAAAAATGTTTTGAAGCCATAACATAACATTCTGCAAGTAATTGTTTAAAAATGAGCCTTTATTAATCAAAAATTTACCTGCAAATCATTCTTTTGTGTGAAAAGGAATAAAAGTTGTGGGAATTTTACTGCCTCTAGTGTTCAACTCCAAATTGCATCGGCTTGTATGTATAGGTGCGTTTTTTCAGTTTTGCAGAAATATTATTTAGAGGGATGTATTTACAATGAGCCTTGGTTGGCCATATATAAACCGTACGTAATAAACATCTGCCTTCCTAGCGTTTATCCTGCATAGCAGGGTCCACTTTGTTGCAAAGCCTTCTCCATTTGGCGTGATCGAGGGTATCTTTGGGGTGGCGTGGACGATCTTCATGTCTTCCTTTATTCGGTCCATCCACCGTTTCTTCGGTGTGCCTCATGAGCGATGTCTGCCGGGATCAAGCCTCATAGCCGTTTTTGCTGCCATGTTGTTGACTGCTCTCATGTCGTCCATACCATCTTAGCCTCGCTTCTTGCTTTTTCTCCGTGATGAGTGCGATGCCGAGGCGCTTTCTGACGTCTTCGTTCATAACTCAGTCCCATCGCGTGAGGCCTAGGCACCACCTAAGCATTCGCATTTCCATTGTATGCAGGGCCTGTTCATGCTTGGCCATGACTGGCCAACACTCCGATGCATTCAGAGCGACTGGGCGGACTATTGTCTTGTAAATCTTTGCCTTAAGATGGTCTGGTTTTTAACGGTCGCATAGCACATCCGTTACTTGGCGCCACTTCTTCCATGCGGCATTGACCCTTGCTCGTCTTGAATTATGGCCATGTCAGCACTGATGTATGATCCCAAGTACTTGAAACTGATTGTAACATCTGCCTGTAATTGGTAAATAAAATACTAAATATTTGTAAAGTGTGTCAGGATTGCAAAACAATTTCACTACAATCAAATACCAAAAAAAAGGGAAACCATTTCTTAGCAGAGCAATGATAGTAGACATCTTAGAATAACTACGCTTTTGATTTTTACCTCTATTTATTTGCATTTTGCCTTAGACACACTTTAAATAAAAATATAATAGTAAAAAAACAACAACTCTAAATTGTCCATGTAGCAATTATAAAAACCATCTTTTTTTCTTCTTGAACCTCAGCTGTATACCCTAAACGACTGTTGACACCATGGAGCAGCATCTAATATAAATGGTTAATGGGTTGTGATGACCAACTACATGGTTGAAAGACCATGTAATCTCTCTTCAATTACGGAAAAGCACACACAGCTTTCTCTCTCACTCTCTTCCAGCTGACACTGAAAGTCTGTGATGTGTAAAAATGGAGATCTGTGGTAGAGAGGCTCTTGGAGGCGCTAGGCATCTGTCTGGTTATTTGTGTTTAAGCACCATGTGTCAGTTTAATCCCCTCCAACGCACAACAAACACACCTCTCAGATACTTCAGCTTAATTACAGCTAAAGCAAGTATCATTATTGCTCAAACCTCTGACCTTTAGTATTCAAATTTGGCATGCAACTCATGTTGGACCATTTGTGCTTGGATATGATCATGTGACTTGTTGTGGAGAGGTGTGCCATTCATTTTCTAAGTGGTCCTAACTACAATTTTGCCTGTTAGATGGCAAAACGGTTGAAAGAAATCATGTATCATGACATCATGATTTAAAAAAACTGAGGAAAAGACTTGAACGTGCACTTGTAGCATACTCCAATTCTTAAAAGCAAGACCACTTAAGTGTGCATAAAGTGAATACACTTTACTATGTAATTATTACTTATAACCTACTTTTGAAATTATTCTCCTGGCCTTTGTTTGAAACATTAAAGGAACATCGGCAAGATGTAAAAAGCCCCCATTGTCTAAAATTAGACCCCCAAGCTTAGGAGAAAAGAAACATTGATGCTTCAGACCTGTTTTGATAAGGACTCTTAGTTTTCAACTTGCTTTCATATTGATTTGATTAAAGGGATTATATAGTTTAATGAGTTTTCTGCATGAGTGCTCTGAGAGATGAAGAACCCACTCACTGTCTTTCACTCTCTTCAGTTGATAGGATTGAACATTTCAAGCACACTTCACACAATCAATGTAATCTCGATCAAATAATACTAGAACACACACACACACACACACACACGCACACACACACACACACACACACACACAGTTAGTTTTTTTGAGAAGTGGGGACATTCCATAGACATAATGGTTTTTATACTTTACATGCTTTATGTGCTATTGTCCTACAGAAACCCCACACCTAACCCGACCCCTTACAGAAAACGTTCTGCATTTTTAGATTTTTCAAAAACTGAATCATGTGTGATTTCTAAGCGTTTTGAAAAGTGGGGACGTGGGGTGATGTCCTGAAAAGTCAACTTTAGTCATCTGTCTTTTCCATCCATCCATTCATCCACATTTGTCTGTTCATCCATCCTTCTTGTCTGTCTATTATCCTGTCTTTTTTGTCAAATATGTTTCATTGTAAGACAAAAATATTAAACATGTATTTCCAATCTTATATATTCCATCTCTGTTATATATACAAAGACACAAGTCTTTTTTCTTTACGACCAATTAAAACGATGGGATTATAAAGAACAGCTTTTTACCTTTTTATCATCTTGGATATCTTTATATGTCATCATTAACCATTAATTCTGTTCTGTCATAACGATTAAGGTCAAGCGGATAAACATGCTCTAGTTGCTTATAAAGAGATTTGTAAGGTCATGCGTGAAGGTTGCATATTTTGCATCCGTCTAAACCCCGCACACTGTACTCTGCCTGACCCGTGCTGGGCGATGCTGTTTTTACTGTACCTCCCGTGGGCCAGCAGAAGCAAGCAGACTGACTAATGCTTTTATTAGCTTTCAGACCACCGGCACAAATGATGACCGATCTAATCTCATCAGCTTGTTTAAGAGTATGAGAAATGAGACGTTTGCAGGTATATACAAAGTCCTAATGTCAGTGTTCCAGGCCTTACGTCGCCTCTGGGCTTTTCCCGCCCCGGAAAGAATGATGTGAATATTATTCCTCTCTGAGTGGCATTAGAAGCCCACATCGTTTCTCCGACAACTTTATGAAAGCAGAAGGGGTCGTGGCTCATATTCAGCGATGATTGACAATTATGGCCACATAATTCTCCTCCTGTCAGTTGTGCACGCCAGCCCCCTTTCTCTCCATCGGAGTGACACGTCCCTTAGATAGAGGAGGATAAATATGTCATAAATCAAGCCAAAGGCTTACGGGCCCCCACTGGGATAATCTGCCATGATGCACCAGTCTAGTATTCATCATTAGATTGGGAACTAGAAAAAGGTCACGGTACCAGGTAATTTCCTCTACCTCTTCTCTCTCTCGCTCAAACCGCGGACACACGGTGCGCGAAACGCCTGCTCATCTCAGCCAATAAGAGTGCATTAAGATGAGATCTCCGTATCATTTCCCCCTGCCCCCTGCCATATTCACAGATAACCGCATTTCACATCACTTGTTCCTTTTTTTTCATCCGCTTCCCTTTGTGTCTGTCAACCATTGATTTATTAGCATCTCCTAGCGCCGTGCCGCTAGCTTAAGTTCGGTTAGCATCGACGGTCCTGTCAGCTGTTGAGTTAATTACCGCTCTTAATGAAGGACTGCTGCTTGGGTGGACATGACATTTGAGGCGTGTCGTCAGAGGGAAACAAACAAACGGAAAAATTTCATTAGCGCAAAGTGACAGCTTCTTCTTTTTTTCCTAGCCACTCAGACCGAAGCGCACTCTTATGCATATAATGAACCGCTCCGGTGATTTTTTTTTTTTGAGTACTACCAGGCTCACTTCTTAAGAGTCAACAGTAATGATAAGAAAGCGACTGGCGCTGCGCGTGTTACGGCAAACACATCAATTATTCATCTTTGTTAGCCTTATTATCTTTCTGGCGCCGACGTTAAGCGCCACGCAGTATTTGACGGGGGATAATGATCAATGCTTCTTGAAGACCAGGAATAAAGTAAGGTGTGTGACAGCGCTGATTATATTTACACGGCTCTTCTCTAAATATAGTGGCACTGCGGCCCTGCTAGCGCTGGTGTTGAGTCGTCGGTTCACGAGGTGACAGCAGCACTAGCGTAATGAGAGAGCTGTTGTATTTGGGGCTCGTGGGAAGGCCTGTGAGCTTTGTGTGGGTTTGTTAAGTACACATTTGTAGTGTTATTGGCTCAAATGATGCCACATACAACAGAAACAGTGAAACCATATATCAAGTCATTGATTCGCTTGGTCAGAAGAGAGAAAGAACTCAAATTTGCCCTCACTTTCTCAGGCGTATTAGAAAAACTTCACACCAGCGATAAATAATTTTCTATACAATGCAATGAACAACAAAGTATATTTGTTATAAATGCAGATTTATTTATTTATAAACACTGATCCAGTAAACAATGATTAATAAAATGAAAATCAAGGAATTACATCTATTTATTGCAAGCTAGCTCACACGCTACTAACATTTGATCGTCCACAATCAAAGCATACAGACAAACAAGTGAATAAATAAATAAATATGTGAATCTTAAAATAAAATGTGTGGTAAATATATCAAATTATATAAATATTATATAATATATTATATATTATAAATTATACAAATATATATATATATATTATTCCCATCAAGTAATATAGTTCACTAACCTTATAGTTTACAGTTTGATCTATTTAATTTATTTAAATAAATAAATAAATAAACAAATAGAAGATAATTGGTTAATTTGATTAAATATTTGCTTTAATAAATATTTAATAATAAAAATAAAATGTAAAATAAGATTAAATAAAAAATATTGGAACGGAATTGGTCTTGGAAATGAAACTGAAATGACCACAGCACCTGGCCGATATCTGTCTGCCCTTCATTTTATAGTCATTCTAGTGATTTTAAGCTTAAATATTAAGGAAGTTTAATGCTATTAACCTCGTTACAGTCTCTGAAGGTTATGCTCACAGATAGCACCAAGTGTGCTCGACAACTCTGCGAGTTTTAATTTTCCCTCTTATTTTCGGGCTCTTTACGCCAGTCGACAGACTTCATAGATGTTCATTTGTTTTGCCTCGTTCGCCCGCCTTTCATTTCCACATTTCCGTAATTCTTTTATTTTTCGATTTTCTTTATTTCTTGTCTGGCTAAATCACATCACCCCTTCCCTCCCTCCACTTTGATAAATAATTTGCCGCGATGCACAGAGCCGTCAGTCATGTGGGCTAGCGTGGCGTGGGCTCTGCCGTGATGCGATAACCGCTCGCATCTCTTGGCTGCGGCATGGAGATTTATTGAGCCACGATAAGTGAAGAGCTAGCCATCACGCTCAGCCAAATAGACTCCCCTATGCGTTTATTCTTATTGCGACGAGAGATGCAAAATGTCTCCCCAGAGGGCCCGACGGCTGCCAAAGAGGCCTGGCAGGCTGTACGTGTCATTACTTTCTATTAGATAAAGAAGGAAATGCGGCTCGCTGGGACTTGGGCGATGATGGCAGTCGTTTGTATGAGTGACAGAGCATCACTCACTGGCAGACCCGGAGTCGACTGCCAGGCGATGCGTCCTGTCTGGTGCTGTCAAATTTTTCTCCCCTGTTTAAGATGTTTTTGTCTTCGCAGAGTTTTGAAGTCATTAAGGAGCTGTGAGCTCTCGGGCTGTTGTTGTCCTATCGGAGGATGTCAGAGGAACTGGCTCCGGGACAGACCGCCGAGGCCTCAGCAAATGCAATATTACACATTCTAAGAGTTCTAATAAACACGTGATAAATGGAGAATTATACTTTCTATATTCAGACAATCAATCTGACACATGCATAAACATTTTCTAATAATAGTTTCACAAAAGACACAAAGGATAGTTTTAGTTCTTGATGCGGATCGCTCGACATTTGAGATAAAAGACACACGTTCAAGATATCATTACAATTTTAATATTCGGTGACTATTTGTCTTAGTATTTGTTGGTTTCATACATAAAGTACACAATAAAGCATACAAAATACTCTAAATAATAATAAAAAGTGTTACAGTTGGATACAAAAACAATTTATATATTAAATAATATAATATATAGTGCAAATCGCATCTCATCGATTAACAAAGAATGTCAACTTGACCTGAAAGTTCTCATAGTTTAGAAACTATTTAGGCTGTTATTGATCTCATTACGTGTATTTTGATTGCATGCACCATCAGAGACCCCCACTGGGACCTCGGACAAGGTCTTTTAAGACTATATTTTCCATTTCACCTTCTCCTAATACGTGCAGTTGTTTCTGCTCATCCACCCTGAGCATGTCAAATCCCTTCTCATCAAATATTCACACCACCAACGTCTGTAATGATTTCCTGTCGCTTTGTATCTTTTGCATCCTGTGATTTCCCTTCCTTCTTCTCTGTGTCACATTCGACTGAGATCAGCTAATGCGATGCACAGATGGGTTTTAGATCTTTGCTACAATGGTAAAGATTCATTCATGGTGGATGAAATTAGTGTGCATCACCCCTCATGCACGTTGTCATGTCCGTCAAAAGCTAAGGCTGTTGGTTGGAATATTGTAACTAAAAACCTAAATTCCAGCAATTACGAAAGTTTAATTTGTTTAATTTATTTCATCTCCAGATCCCACATCTACACCTCAACACATTTGTGTGCGTTCAGTGGGTAATGACCCTTCTGGATTTGGTTCATCGCCCTGCCCTCTCTTCCTATGGTGATGTGCCTCGGGTTATGTTGAGTCTTATGTCTGTTAAAAACAGATAAATGTGTCCACACATCAGCACCTGTAATCCAACTCCAGTGCTCTGTCTGCTTTATTGGCAGGTGATTAAAGCTGTGTCAGGTCATAATTCAACCAGGCTAAGATCCAAAGCCATTCCCACTGCTTTCGCCTGACAAAGCTGTAGTTTAGTGTGATTTGGCTCGTTGTAAAAGTCAATGGTCCACTACTTGGTTTTAAAGGGTCAGTGAGTTCTCAGTTATTTCAGCTGTCAATATTTCAGAGCTGCAGATGTTAATGGCACTCAGCAAGGTTGGCGTTTAATAGTCATGGCACATTTTTACGTGTCTCGAAGAATACAAACGACTCTACCTTTTCGGTCATTTGTTTGCTTCCGTTTCACTGAAAATCAGTGACTTTGCATATCTTACTAAAGATGGGAATAACTAACTACTAACTTAGCTTAGATGCTATGTTAATTCATTGTAAGCAATGTGTTCAAGCAAATGTGCGAGTAAATAAACAAACCCTAACCTTAAAAGCAGGTCTAATTCAAGATATCTACTATCAACAATTTGTTTTTCTGCCTGGTCTCATAGCATACCATGGTGCACTTTTAAGCAAGACACGAAATATGTACCGACAAGTACATATCACTGCAGTTTCCAAAAGAAATGAACACTAGAGGCATTAAAACTACCTTTTATTCCTTTTCACACAAATTTACAGATTTTCGATTAATAAAGCCTTAAAGGAGCATTAGGTAAGAAATTTATTGTAATAATCATAAAATGTCTCTGTTATGTTCAACAGGCATTAAAAAAACATGTTAATTAAAAGTACTCATATCGCTGACAGTAGTAGTACAGCCTGGATATTCTCGTTTAAAAAGCGCAGT
>JAUCMT010000059.1:13647046-13664911 GCA_032357475.1 Enteromius thamalakanensis
GCAGAAAATCATTATTTCATGTTCAAATAGAAAATGAGGTTGGTGGGGAAGTTAATTTCTCTCTGCTCTGTCAAGCATGGACAAGAATTTAATGATTTAATTACAGTTGTAAGCTCTTTAGATCAGACTTAAATGGAGCCGAGGGTTTTTTTTTTTTACCCTTTTTTTCTTTTTCGCCACAGTTGTGTAAAATGCTAAGGCGACTCAAAGCCTTTGACACGAGCTCAGAGAGAGCTGAGATCTTTGTGAGCACTTCTTAAGGCAATATGAATTGCCTCACTTCCTTGTTTAACAGCTGAAGTAATACCTCTTCCTTCCGTTATTAAAGAAAATGGATCCGGTCTCAAGAAAATGCGTATAAATACTACGCCAAAGAAGAACACAAAACTCGTGTTACTGATACGCAAAAGTTGACGTTGATATGATACGCACGTGTTTAGCGTGCATATGATACGAACTTTTCGGCGTGCATATGATACACAGTTTTCGTGTACAATACGCATCTACAACACGACGTTAATCCTACCCATCGCGTAGCATATTCACGCCAAAGTCACATTTTTTCCGTACCACGTGTTTTAGTCTTTTCATATCTTTATGATGAACAGACACAAATGTAAGTCGTTATTTGCAGTGAAGCTGTTTTTTTACCACTAAAACTAAAACAAAGAACCATTTTCATTAATTGAAACAAAGCTTAAACAATATACATATTAGATGAACTGATGTAAATTAAATTAGAAATGTTGTCGTGTGCAACTAACTGATTAATGAAAATGAGATTAAAAATTAGATTAATTTATATTAATAATATTGATTTGTATTGACATGATTTTGCTGCCAATAATATGAAATAGACAGCAAATGTAGACTTCTATACTATCATGTCTCAACCAAAGTTGACAATCAAAAGTCAGAGATCACAGTCTTGATATCCTCAAATCATGTTTTAAGACCACACCATAGCACTCAGTGTTAATATAGCACTCAGTGCTCTTACATCAACACTCTGGACAATCTTCTAAGGGATAACTGAGCAACCTTCAAGCTATAAAAAGACTCTTCAATTCCATGTTTTGTCAGTGTGTTTTCTTCCCCGCACTATAAAATCAAGGCCCTGTGTGACTTCACTGCCAGTGTATAATGCTGACATTGTCCACAGTCCAGTGCGAATATGCAAGAATAGATTTTAGTATTCAGAGGCTGTATGTGTCACTCAACATGACAGACCCCCGTCTCTGCTTCATATTCAGAATGACCCCTTATTTTCCCTCCCTACCAGCAGCTTGCATAGCAAAATGTGTTTTAAAGGACTAAATCCTTAGTTAGCATGTGAATGTTTATGTATATTGACAGTGTTTACTACGGCAAGCATCACTGCATTGATTGCACTTAAGGTATACCTACTATATTAGGTGACACTTTATTTTAAGACATTACATGTACTTACTTTTATAATAACAATAAATTATGCATAATTACATGCAAGCCGAACCCTAATCCTAACCCTATAGTAAGTACATGTAGTTAATAAATAATACTCAGTACTTAAATATATAATTACACTGTAACAAGGACACCTTAAAATGAAGTGTAACCCTATATTATAATTTATTATTCTAGTAATTTATTTATCTAGTGCAGTGGTGCTCTTGTTGCCTGTTGTGTGTGTGCATGTGAAAGTGTGTGTTTGTCAAAGTAAATTAGTTGTGGGAGAGTGTGTGATTTTAGGACACTGGTGAGATTTGCTCTGGCAAACAGGAAAATCCCACAGAATGCTGTTACAATCATGTGTTTGACTGCGTTTCTGTGAAGCTACACGTTCCTGGGAGATAGTTTTCCATATTCTGATTTCTTGTATTATACTGGACTTTTTTTTTTAAACAACTTCATGTGTTAAGCTATATTTTTACATTTTCTAAAGAGAATGTTAATTTGCATGTAAGTTTGCCACACAAAACTCGCTACCATGATACTGTCCACCTTATTTTGCAACGTGGAGCAAGAGTTTCGTTTTGCTGCTGTAAGTTAAAGATCAGAAAAACAAAGTGCGGTAAACGGCAAAACTGTCTGTTTAAGAAAGATCTCTTAAGATGTGATTACAGAGGAATTTTGGGAGCTAAATCCAGTTATTTCAATAGCAATCCACATGATTGAAAGTTGGGATTCAAGTTGCTTAGGTGAATACACCACACTGACTAACAACAAATTGTTTGGTTTGAAAATGACTTCTGTGAGCAGTGCGTCACATCGCTGCACTATTGACAGATCACAACAGGCTTGTTTTGCATGTGACTTCTCACTGAATTGTGCCAATATGGCCTTAGGAAAAAGATACAAGCCAAAGTTTTCGGCGAAAACCATACTCTACATATATCAATACTCAAAGTTTCCTTCAAATCTCTGCACAAATAAACTGGTTGTGTTATTATTCAGATAGATAGCCCTGAATATGTAGAACGTATATTAGCATGATCAGTTGTTCACCCTGACACCCCTGGTCCATTAAGACGACTTTTTATCAAGTATATAGTAATGTAAACACATTACTTAAGAGTTACAATGCAATTAGTTACTTTTTTAATCGAGTAAGGCAATATCTTAATGCATAACTTCCTTACTTTTTGTATGAATTACCTAAATCTAACCCTGTTCCTGAACCTTCCTATCACTGTGAAATCATACAAAATCCTACAAGTGACGTTGTATGAATTAGCCACCTCGTAAAATACATACAAATTGGTTGTGAGACTGTGTTGGTCTACATGTCATACTAACAAGAAAGGTTGATAGCTGTAGTTCCAACAATCCTAATTTGCTGTCTGCTCATGTTTGTTTGAAACATGGTTTTATGGAATCCTTGAATTATACAACAGAACAGTGACCATAGTTAACTTTATAAGGATCCTTTAGGAAAAACAATATATAAATAAAAAATCAACTGACATTAGAGGAATTGCAGCATTGTGAAACTAAAAAACAGCCTATGTGTTTATGTATTTGCATACTTGCAAATGTTTCTTGTATCCGTTCTTGATTGTTTAAATCGCCAACCCTAAAAGAAACAAGAGTTGGAGTGATGCTTGCTTTAGCAAAACCACCAAACACGCTGTCATTTGAATATTAAAACATTACGATCACTAATCACCGCAGACTGCCACACCAGTCCAGCCCTTTCAAAGCACCCAACACAATACGACATCCACCTCAATAGACACCGAACACGCATTGTAATGTAAAACATGCCGGGGAGGAAAAAGGCAATTATTATTTTAAGAGAATGATTACAATCTGAAATGAAAGGACCTCGTGGTCTGTTATTTCTACGAGGGGAAGATTAATCTTTTCCAATCTGTGGACAGGATAATCAGGACTGTCCCTCACACCTGGTCTTCCCGTGTGTGTGTGTGTGTGGCCGTGATGGAGAGAGTGGAGTAATTAATGACTCTCACCCCACGGCTGACAGTAATGGATTGGCTGCTATCAGGGCTGGCCATCCGTTAGTTCGTGGGAAAATATCACAGCATCCTACTTTGATGGGATCGAGAGAGTCTTCATCAAATAGGGTTTTCGAAGGAAGTTATCTGGAGTTAGACTGATGGTGACGGCTCCTCGGGGCAGGTTATGTTGGGCAGAGAGTTCTTAACAGCTAATTTAATCTGTAAATGTCTTTGTGTGTTGCAGTGCTATTTTATATAGGTTATAATACAAGTTAGGCTCCATGTACAGCATATATGACATGCTGTCAAAAATAACTTTAGTTCATCTCTCTATTTGTCAAAAGAAACATTGTGTGTACAGTAAACTCCTTACAATGAAGCCAGTACACAGAGGTAAATGTTAAAATACTAAGATATATGCATGTAAAAGAGATATTTGGTGCCATTAAAAAATTTAATTAGACAGCTTTTTGTAACGGAACAAGTAATGAAAAGAAAACCTACATCTCTGCTATCAAAGCCTTCATGATTGCCCCATAGTCTTCCATTAAAGGATGTTTTTATGGTAACTGACAGAATGCTAGAGATCTTGTCATATATATCGAAATCTGAAATATAAAAATATCAACATGCCGACCTCACGCACCACAAGGCTCACTAAATCGATTATTAATGTTAAATTATGCTTGAAAACTCAGTAATTTTTTCCATTTTACTCTGATATAGACTATACTTCTTCTCTCAAACTCTCATAAACACATACACAGTGAGGCGGAGGTATTAGCATAAATACATTAGAATATGAATAAGTGTGAGCACGCCATTCTCCCTCAATAATGATTAATATTCATTCAAGTTGCAGTCTTCAGATCAGGCTCACTACCCAACAATCCACAACTATTAATATTTAAATGCTGGTTTTATTTAACAGCGATACTCCGCATGAGGGTGTTTATGGGTGTGATGCGAGAGATCTTGATAAGTTTCTCCTGAGAGCTGCACTTGAGCGGATACATTCTACCTGCCAGTGTCATCTGCAAAATCCAATTTAACACAAAGCAGTCTTATTTACAGAGAAGCCAAAGATAAACATACCTGAATGACTTTTGTCCAAAACCATTATGCTCCCGAAACCTTCTTCTCGCTTTCTTACTTCTATAGAATTCGTTTTTGTGCGCGTTTGGAGCGCTGCCCTTGATTCACTAGTTGTGGCCTACTGGAACCTTTTTTACCAACACACAGTTTCAACATACTAACCAGCACTCAGTTTCTTTGTCAGTTCACAAAGACAGAGATTGAGCAAAAATTGTCTGTTAGATGTCAGATATCAAGCTTGATTTCAAAAACTAGTGACCCAGCAGGAACGTTCTTGCTTCTAGAAGATTATTATTGGCGGAAGCGTGTCTAAGACACCTTCTTTTGAACATTCCTGATGGGGGAAGGCACATATCCTTCATGGAAAAAGCAAATTAAGTATGCTTCGAAAGGGCACGTGTTGAACTGTAAAAATACTCTGGCATATCTAGAAAAAATAAAGTTTACTTTGGTTTTTAGATAGCGATCGCCTATGTATGTACAGTACTTAGAAAGCCTGCTAGGCTGTGGGACAGAGCTATCATCTGTCTTTATGCACCTCTTTACTCTCGCTTTAAGCTGATTAGCTGATTTCTTTTTGTATGCTAACAGGACGCCAGCAATGCCTCCCCTGTCATGTAGAGTCTAGCTAACAGGCTCTATGAGAATCTCATAATGTCTTGCGCGCAAGACGGACGAATGGCCGCAATTACCATTTTCCACTTCACTTCATGACGATTGGTCCGTAGATCCGACTAGCTCTAGCTACTGATATGGATTCGCCGGCCCCCTTCCCCAGCGCATTTACATACAAATTGAGGATTTTATATTTATTTATTCTTATTAATCAGCCCCATGGCAGGAATCACGCAGTGGTGCTCCATCAGTGTTTAAATACATCTCTGTGACATTTGTCCCCTGCTTTAGCATGATAGGGCCGAGCGGGTGGATAATGTAGCTGTGATTACTTTTTCCATTGAGAGGACAAACGCTTTCATTTTTCCTGTCATCTTGAATAAGTGTTAAAGAGGGTTTAGGGCCTTCACTGTGTGCTCAGTATGCAAAAGGAGTGGAACGTGGAGATGGGTGTATTAAATAACCATTAGCAGCCAGGCTCGGATCCATTATGACAACCCGCCTCTTGAATGCATCACGGTGATTTGGGTTGAGAGGAATCCACGCTTGAGGCTTGCAGTCCACTTTCTCTCTCTTTTTTTTTTTGGTGCAGCGTTAATGTATCATCGCTTAAACAGCCGGCATTGGTATGCTAATTTTGTGTGGCACAGATAAGGGTGAGCGTGTGATAACTGGGGTCTCAGTTTTACGGAGATGGCCAGTCGGAGGGGAATCTAAAAATGTGGGAGATCTGTGGGTCTGTGTCTTTGTAATTTAATGTGTGGTTTTTTGGATTGATCAGTAGTTTGTAAAGTAAGGTTAACGTCTTACTCTACCAAAGGTGTTTGGTTATAAATAGAGGATTTAAACACACTATTACTTCATTCTGCATGTGCAGTTTATAAGAAAATCTCATATTGCACTTATGTTTATGATATTCTGGTA
Organism: Enteromius thamalakanensis; assembly: GCA_032357475.1. Lineage (NCBI taxonomy): Eukaryota > Metazoa > Chordata > Actinopteri > Cypriniformes > Cyprinidae > Enteromius > Enteromius thamalakanensis. The sequence continues at coordinate 13,653,121 of JAUCMT010000059.1, forward strand.
TTATATTTGAAACAAATATTTGAATTTGTGATAAATACATACATACATGAATAAATATTTACATTTACATTATTGGTAGGACCTCTCTGAACACCTGTATCATCTGGAGAGTACATCTGGGTCTTTCTGTGGCTTGCATGGTACAGCCTGATGATAGCAATGTCAAGATTAGGGGTTCAAGCAGATAATTGCATGGACTGATATATACCTTAAGAGTATTTGTTTGCATAAACACTTCAATTTCATTCACCAACATTTTAAACCCCAAAGATTGCAAAAACATCTGATGGATGTTGTAATAAGTTCAGAATTAAGCAAAAATTCTAACAAAATTTCAGCAACAAAATGAAGATTACAATTTCACTAACAATGTTCGAAATTTAATCTACAATTAGTTAACTAACATGATACTAGAAAAGCAAAGTTAAAGACAAAGGCTTGTTTGAATGTTTTGAAGTCTTTAAAGTATCTGATGTAGCTTGGAAAGCTTATGTTAGCTTCCTTAATACCGACGAACAGACAAAAGAAGAGAACGGAACAAAGAAGCTAGAATTGCATCAGGATCACAACCAGTTAAATGAGCAGTCACTCCAGGAATGTGAGGTGGGCTTGTCAGAGCCAGGTGCTTTGGTCTAAGGGTCAACTGAGAACAGCAAACCTTGTTTGTGTTTTTAACACATCACAGAGAGACCTCCTTGACCCAACTTCCCTCCATTTCTGAAAGGAAACAGCTCTCAAAAACATTGATGTGTAAAATGGCAATAAGAAAAAGCAGTGGCATCCTGTAATTTGCTGTCACTGTTTTTTCCTTTTCTTTTTGTGTCATCTTCTCAATAAATTCAGAATGCATTCCAAAGTAGCTGTCGACTCTTAATAGAATTATGAAACCATCACCTCTTTAGACAAACTCTATTGCAGGAGTAGATAATGCAGCCACCTTAGACTGTAATCTGCTTTCAAGCTATTATTTCTTTCCACTTGTTGCAGACATGGAAACTAAAATGATATTTACACATATCTTATATCCTGGAATGCAATGCACTTTTCAGAGAAGGTTAGTAATAAGAATTAAATTATATACAGATCAAGATCAGTAGTTTCATTTACACCTATTAATTTTACATACCTTTTTACCATTGGCTTTACAACCTATTCTGGCCACGAGTGATCCTCTTCAAGCAGCTCATTCCAATAGGTGCCGAGAAACATCCTCACTGAAAAAATTGTGGGATTGACAATGGCAGAAAGAAAGGTACTGAGTATTCGAAAGCATTCAGAAGTTGAGAAAATGCACAATGATTTGCAAATATCACGCATGACAATGAAGGGTCAGTGTTTATGCATCTAAACCTGATGCTGTTTGTTGACATAGATTGTTGTTTGCACCTGGTCTTAACATCAAATGCCTACGAAATTCGTAATGCCTTTCACTTTTCCGCTGATCTGGGAGGGTTTCTAATTTCATGAACCACACACATCCCTTGTTCATCACAGTGTTTAACTACAGTACACATGAATGGTTTAGTGCTGGTGTATATGTAGGCTTTTCCAAGTTTCCATTAAAGAGTTCTCTTTTAAAGAAGTTTATTTTCAACAAAGCTTAAAAAATGGGGTGCCACAGGGCTCTGTATTTGGTCCCCTTTTCTTGTCACACATATGTGTACTCTTGTATTTAGCTCTGTCCATTTATCATGTTATCTGAGATAGATTTTGGTATCATGAATAAACACACATTTGGTTTAACGTGTTAAGAGATAACTGTAGTGCTGAACATTTGCTCCTTTAACTAACCAATTCCACATTCGTTTGCAACAAGTGTCACTCTAATCCTATTCCTAGCTATCCTTAACTAGAAAACCAATCAACCGATCTGTGTGAAAGGCCTGTCTCTAGCAGCACCCTCATTTGTAGGGCCAAATCTGAGGATCTGTGCCTTTTGAGAGTCAATGCGGTCTAATCCTATTAAGAGAGATAGAGAAGGGAAGAGATCCTTGTGAAAATGGCAGCAAAAAGAGCAGCATAGAAATCTACTACCGTTTCTGCTGGGTTTAAATCCAACAGAGAAATCTCACTTTATAAGAAGAATAAGAAGTCATACTTCACTGCGCTTAACCAGTACAGAAATTTGGTTTAAAATGTTGCATCATGAAACCACAGTCATAAAATAATACGCCCTCCTAGAGAATTTGAGTGAATATATTCACTGCGCTATAGCTACCATTTCAAAAAACAAAGGCTTAATTGAATTCAAAGGAGATTTACTCTTGGCCTCCCGCAGTTTCGCTGAACCTCAGTGGTGCTACGGTAACCCAAACCTGAGCAGTCCCCCGGACCAGATGCCCATGTGGCCGGATCTCAGCCGCCCCTGTTTGCCTGGAAAAGGTAAAATCTTCAAAGGCGTTGGTTCGACTCCTTCATTATGGCTCCAGAAGGAGTCTCAGATAGAGCTAATCATCAAATGAACTTCTATTATATGACCTCCTGAAGTGCACCCCCATTGGTTAAACTCGAGAAATGCTGCACCGTCTAGAATATCAGTAACTTTCAAACATTTTTGTTGCAAACTATTTCTCTACAGCATGCTAATGCTGAACAAAAGCTTAAATGCAGTCAGATTAAACAGAGGTGGTGCGTATATCTGATGTTAACACAGTGGCATCCTGCCCATTTCCACCGCACAAAGACCTGCCTCTCAGTTCATGGTTTATTATTTAAATCCTGAAAGGATTTATTATTGCAGTTTTATTATGTTGGATACGAAGGCTGAGAGACAGTAGCTGACCATGTGTGCATGGCAGTGTCTGTCACTGTTACTGTGTAAATCTGCTTGACATATTTCCACTCGGATCAAATATTCTGGATAAACTATATGCAAATGATGGATTTTTCATTTTTAGTCCTGTTGTCATAGCACATTGCTTCAGATTAGTAACACTTAATTGTTTTGCTGGCATTTATAATTCAGCAAACTCTGAGGATCATATTCAAAGTTTAGAATTAAATATTTAATAAATTGTATTTTATTTAGTCTTAAGCATTCATTTTTTATATTATTATTGAACATAACATTGATTTGTAACTATGTTTAATATTTTGTGAATATGTCTAAGTTTGGATAAAATATGTTTGAGTTTTGATCCTATAATAGTATTAGCTTTAGACAGCGTTATTATTAGCAGACAAGACTTTGAAACTAAATGTTAAACAGTCGTTTAATTCAGCGCCAATGACTCTTTTAGGTTTTCAGTCACAGAACAGGATGTAATTCATATGCCTGGTAAAACCACACACAGATGAGTCTTGTCACTTCCTCTCAGTAGTTGCACTCCAGTCGGAAACCCTCTGTGTCTAACCCTCTGCGGTCCCAGGTTGGACAAATTAAAGTTCATTAGCTAGATGTCGGGTTTGTGTTTTCACCCTTAAGCTAAAGAGTCGCTATGACAGCGATACCTCATCCCTTATCAACAGTGTTTCTTTCTGTTGTTCAAACCACCTCCTCTGGTCAGCGTGGGCACGGCGGGAAAGACTGAGACTAACAGAGCCATCCTTTGAATTGGTCCTGTCTCGCCAGCGGCGGTGTACATAAATTGCATTTTGGAGCACAGGTGCCCACACTGAGTGTGTATCAATGGCCTGTTAGCCAGGGTGCTCAAATTGAAGTGGGAGGGTTGTGATTAGAGAACGGCTCTTTTGTTGCTCCTTAAAAAGACAACAAGGGGGAGGTTACACAGTGCCGGGCCTTGGCCTAAGGCTCAGAACAGCATGGTAGCATAGACTAGTAGGAGATTATGAAGATGGAGAGGTGTGACTGTGGAGGGGCGGGATTAAATCAAGACGGTCTCCTGTGAGCTAACAGCCCATGGCGAAATCTTGCGGCTAACATGCTCAACTTCATGCACTCTGTAATTACCTACACTGTCTGTCTTATGAGTTCGCTTTGTTCCCAATGAAAAGTTGAAAGTGTTTCCTGGCGCTGTGCTTTGTTGCACTGATTCAAAACACAAAGTGTTGGAAGAGAAGTGTGCATGGGGCGCAGGTACTTCTCAGCTGTGCTGTACTAATCATTCTACATTTGACCCCAGGCTAAATCAGCAAGCTGATCCATTCATCAAAGTTCCAACCGAGATGGGAGCAGCCCAGCACTACGGGATGTCCCAACATGTGACAGCTGAGGCTTCCTAACAGTGTTCCTCAAAGACAGCCCTTTCTCCTGAATATACAGTTGACCAGATTCACACACCTACACAGACACACTAGGTCATGTCATTCTTTTGTAGGCACCCTCCATTGTCATGCCCAAACCTTGTTGTCCCCAAAGTGGTGGGGGTCAGGACTGAAATGAACAGACACAACTGGATCATGCTGTCCGCCTACTCAGGTTAAAGTACATGCTCTCCTATTGGCTGAGAGTCCAATAGGAACCCCAGTCCGTCTAGTTTCCATTACTGGTCTCAAAAAATTGGCTAAACCCAATGTTGAGACTTTCACCAACACCAATAACCCAAGACCCCCTGCATAGGGTACAAGATGCATACAAACACCCTCAGGGTTCCTCATTTGAATGGTTCTCAGGGGGGTTCTTGCTCCAGTGGCTCATACCCACCCACAGAGGGTCAGAAAAGGGCTTCACGCTTCCACCCAGAATATACGCTGTCCTACCACCTCCACAGCATCATCTGCTGCTGCCATTAGCCTAATGACTACAGAAGAGCTACAGAGTAGACTGTGACTAATTTTGCTTCACCATTTAGCTGTGGGTGCAAATGGCCATTTTTGCATCCATATGGGTCGACATCTGTTGAATTTTTTGAATATATGTGTTAAACAAAGGGGAAAGGCCTCAATGGAACCATAACAAGTTAAATGATCAAGCAATAGCACTAAAAGCTTAAGAATTTTGGAAATTATTACCTGCAAGTCTCTAGGAGATTCAGGAAGGCTTTGGGTCAGTAGATACTAAACAATCTCCATTTCCTAGTTCATTTCCTAAGAAATGCAAGTAAAAGAGAACACATTTAGGAAGAGATACGTTTGACTACTTAATTGCTGGTCAAGGTAATAAAGAGGGATCTCAAATAAAGTTAAAACTCAAAACTTCTCAAAGCACAATGTCCCATTGAAACTCACATTTACTCCCTTTCAGCATGGGAGAATTATCATATTAAATGGTTTTAAAGACGTCAACATTCTCAGAGCAAGGCCTTTATTGAAATGGTGACTCTGAAATGGAAGGATGCATTCATCTGGTTTGTAACGCCTTTTGAAGTTGCTTTTCAGGTCATTAGCCCATTTCCCATTCACCAAGAGCCCGCATGATACCCATTTTGGCACAACAAAGGCTGTTAATGAGTTAACGCCTCTGGTCCATTCTCTGTTTTCATACAGGCTGCTCTGAGGGGCCCGTAGGCTGGGCCTTCATTGGCTGTCTGTCTTTTTATTGGCTATCATAACAACTCCCAGCTGTGGGAGGGGACGCTCAGGGTTTGAAGTTAACACAGACTGAGAGAGGTCATGCCAAAGTTGAGAGGTCAATGCATTGTTGTGCTGCCAGTGAGAAGTGTATTTAAGAGCCCATAAACAGTATTCAGCTCATTTGGCTAAGTAGCCGTCCCCACTAGTCTTTTGTGCCAGAGCATTCAGGTAGCCAATTACACCCAGAGCTCCTCAATAGAGTTAATTTTTAGTCTGCTTTGTGGTTAAGAGTTGCTTGATAGGCAAAATGGGCCAGTAATTGATGATCATTAAAGGTTGTAAAGCTGTTTGGGGTTTGGAGAAAGTGATCTGTGAATGAAGAAAGACATAACCGCTCTTTTCGGGAGGCTATTGTCAAAGCACAGATGAATGAAACCAAGGCTGGCCTGACCTTCAGTTCATGAAGGCATAATGAGCTGGAAAAGATACAAATGCTGCTGAGTAAGAAACGTATACTTCAGGAAAACATGAAGCATTTTATTAGTTCTAATAGCTGATTGTATTATTCACAGCGATGATTCATTCATATGGATGAATCCTAATAGATTCCAACTCAAAGAAAAGCCAAGACTGAGATTGTCCGAAGTACCATTTGAAATGTGGCTTCAGAAATGTTTTTTTTAATTTTTTTTATTAATGTCATACAAATATTTTATGAAAATAACATGATATATGCACAGTCCTATATTGTGTGTGTGTATATAACTTTAGTTCAGTGAAGCGCACTTATTTTCCACAAGAGTCTTCTCTCATCCATATTCCATTCTTCCCCACCTTTCCTTTCTTCTATTGTGTGTTTCTGTCCAGGAGAACATGATCTCTCTCTACGGCAGCCTGCGAGGCATATCGTTCTTGCTTATCATCACATTCACTCCCACATCTGCACCAGCCGGAAAACAAACATTTGCAGAGCGAAACAAGTCATTTAGCATGGGTGTAATTGATACAACAGGGTTGCAACTACATAACTACACTCCAATCAGCACCAATCAAATGTGTTCAAGTATGTTTTCTGGCCCTTGTTCTTTCTATTCTCATTTCAGACATTTTTTTTTTGGATCTCGTTCTTTTACCTGAGGGCCCTGCACCGGGTGGGCTTGAAAAACTAGGTGAGGTGCGAAAGATCTAACCTCTGCTCTGACACCCAAAACGCCATATTAATCACTACCAAACAGCTACGTTTTTACCATTATGGTCTGACAGAAGCAGTATCTATTTCCACACTCTCGCTACTCGCCTCTCACCTCTTTAAAAAAATCAATGAAATGAACCTGGAGAAGGTATCACTTCATCTAAACACATTAATCAAAAACTGTTATCGGTGTACATGCAGCTGATTAATGTTTTGGATAAAAGAAGGAGAAATTAATCACAGACTGATCACGTTTTTATTCAATAGAAACGTTTGGTATAAAAAGTGTGAGAATTTTTATATGCGAAAATGCTCCAGGTATAGGGTGTTACAGAAGGTTTCCTGGGCATTGTGTCACACTCACAGTTTGCCTCAACACAAGAGAGGAGAGGTGTCAGTGAAAGAATGGGAAACTTGCATTACTTATTTGAAAAAGTAGCTCAGATATTCCCCTGTTGCATGAAAAAGTAATCTGATTACATAATTTTTTATTCACTGTTGAACTGCTTACTAAAGACTCGCTTGGTCCGAATCATTCGAATCTGTGAGTTGTTTACTTGTGAACAGCTGCCAACTATTTTTTTTGTCCAATGTGTGAACGAGTCTTTCATTTCAGTCAGGAATCAGAAATGCTGTTGTGTCCTGGAGCGGGTGACAATTTCTCCAGTTCAAAATATTGAGGAATAATGTGTTTTTAAAGTCCGCATGAACCAGACTTTTGCGATGATTTTACTTCCGTATTCTGACGTACTTCCGAGAGAAACAGTATTTTGAATGAGTAAACTAAAGGGCACGGCTTATTCTTTCTTCTTCAAATTGACTGGCTGTAGTAAAGTAGTAAGAACACTGGCATTCGGAGGGGCATGGTTAATGATGTCATGCTCAAACTAATATCATCAGAAAAGGCCTGTCGTTTTAAAGGGGAGGAGCATTTTCAGATTTGGATTAAAGATTATGAAAGAAAATTGTTCACCACAAAAATAGCAATGTGCGCTAAAAAATTTAGTTTTCATGCAAAATGCAGTGTATTTACGTTATCAGTATGAGTGTTAGTACCAATAATTCCTGCTCTCAGTGTTGTTGATAAAACATTACAAATAGTAAAGCAACACCTTATATAAAAAAGTCACCTTTTTTCAGTTTGTTGCTGAATAAATTTCTTGTCCTGCGAAATATTTTTTATGCGAGTAGTTTGAGCGGCGCCCTCTCCTGTACATTCCTCAATTTACATTTCCTTCAGCCTGAGGTGTATTCATTTCCCTTTAGGTGTAAAAATGTGGAAAATGAGCCATGCTTATAACAAACTAGCACCGAGGCTTAAAAATGAGCTCAGAAGTAATGTAGAGACACAAGAAACTAAGTACAGTAATTAGTTACTTTTTTATAAAGCAATATTGTAATGCATTATTTTTTAAAGTAACTTTCCCCAGCACTTCCTGCATTAGCATGATTGCTTTTGTCTGTGAGTGCTTCTGCAAAGCACATGCACAGGAAGAAATTGGATTTTAATTACTCTTTGTGTACTTTTTCTCTGCATTCTTGTACAAAAGCGCACCTGCAAATCTAGGGCAACACTCCCACGTACAATTTACACTTTCTGTCTGATTTATCCGATATGCAGGTGACTATGGAGTGTGCTGGTGTTGTGTTACTCTCGTGAGTCAGTGCTGTAAAGCTGCTCTACAAAGTGTCGCCCAATCATTAATCATCTTCACACTGCTAATATCTATCTATAAAAGAATAACCATGTTGACTCACCTGCTTCAGCCTTACAGCTTCAAAGTAAGAGTCATTACGACTTATCAGTACCTGTTTGAAGATGCAAGACACTGTTGTTGGTGTAGTTGGGGACACCACCCAAACACAAGGCTCGGCTCAGATATACAGGACTGCAGATATGTTTGTTAGTCTCAAGTGGTTTTGGTTCGCTTGACAGATGGAGGATTAAGTGCTTATTGAGGGAATGACTCATGTACAATATCACTCTTTGAATTGATAAACTCTTGCTTTTCTGCTTTTGTGCAGGTCTTGGGTTATTTACAGTACATGTGTTTGCTACTAACGACAATAACAGTTTCCTGGTTACTGTGAAAGTCTTTCCTTTTGATGGAAATTGACATGATGAGATTTTATTTATGTATTAATTTTTTTAAATAAATTAGTGTCTATAGCAGACATGTTCTGAAGTATTCAAAAAAAAAAAAAAGCTTTTATATGTAAAAAAAAAAAAAAAACTGGATGCACCGAAAATTATATAGATTATTTTATTTCATTTTATGTGGGTAAAATGCAACCTAGTCATGTATTTTGTAAGTTTTGGTTGGTTTCTTACACTCTATGTATATGATTTTAACTTAATGCTTAAAAAAATAAAATAAAAAAAAGTAAATGTTAGTGTATTTTTCCCCCTTATGTCATTGCTTAAGAATGTAATAAATTCTTATATAAAAAGATAAAACTGTACCATTTGTATATAAAAATACTTTTTATATAAAATCACTGCTTTATATTGTGATATTGTATTATATTATTAATATTTAACATAAAGCTTAAATCAACCAATTTAATTTAATTTTTTAAGTAAATTTCATTTTCATATTTAACTTTATTTTAGAATTGTTTTTGTATAATGTGACCCAGACCAGTGTTTGCTGAGACTCCTCATCTCATTGCTTGAGGACACATCTTACACACAGCAGCTCCACATACATGGGATTCAAAGACTTGTAGCTCTTCAGCAAACTTCTGATGACACACTGGGCGTTTCTCTAATGACTGTGTCAAGGTTGTCCCCATGACCTGAAGGGGGCTGGTCTACTTCAAACCCACTGTAATTATCCAAACAAAGGCCAGGCCTAATTGTCCTGTAAAACAATCCAGCTGCCATTGAGCAGCAGCAGATCTTTTCTCTGGGCAGGGGTGATCCATCTCTGCGGTGTCTCTGGGACAGAAGGACGCCTCTGACAGCTTAAGCCCTGATATATAGTCCTGTATTGTGTTGTGCTTTGCAGACGGGAACACAAAGGAAAAGTTAACCTGGCTGACTCCATTGTCGCTGTTCTCTCGGCTCCGTGGAGGATTTGGTGATAAAAACGCACTCTTAGTGACGCACAACGCGCCAGACATGAAACTGGACGCCAACACTGAATGCGTTATTGATGTCTGTCTGATGACACAATGAAAGTGTGTAACTTTAGAAAAACGATGGGGGTTGGTGCGGGAATGAAACTGCCCGCACCAGAAGAGAACTTCAAGACTTTTAATTAATGAAAAGAACATATTTGGCGAAATTCACAATTACAAAACCAGTCATAAGGGTACATTTTTTGTTGAAATTGAGATATATACATCACATGGAAGCTAAATAAATAATATTTCTGCTGAAATAGAAAAGGTTTTGGCACACTGTGTGTGTGCCTCGTTGTCTGTGTGCTTTGCAGAGGATCTGAATCTTGACCTAAGGCAGGTGTGAGAGACTGATGGAGGATGATGTGAGGGATGCTTGACCTTCCTGCAGACTGTAAATCCACCACAGATCACGCAGCTGGCAAATTATTACATTTTAGTATCATATGCAGTTTAAATCATATAAAGCACTCTTGATTATAATGTTTGCTCTATAACTTATAACATTAAAGTATTTACCATAAACCATTTTCAGAACTTTTAGCAGTGTGCTTTATTTTAAAGTCAAATATGTACATTTGAAGTTACACACAAGGATCGACTCAACTTCTGTGTATGTAGTCAAAAATGTCCTAAAGTTGCATTTAATATTAATTTGACCTGTAATGCAATTTATATTTAATGACACATTTCATTAAAGAAATGACTTTCATATCTGCTTACATATTTTGATGTATGTTGTTTTCATAGTAAGTACTCTTTTAAAAAAAAACTTTAAAGTGTAGTTTTTCACAAGGGAATGCTGATTATGAACAAACTGCTGTAGGGTCTTTACTAGAACATTTTGTCATTGATAGTAATGTAAGAGGAAACGTTAACATCTGAGTACTATTTTAAGGAGTTCCAGCCAAAAACATATTCCTTTACCAGTGTCTGCGGTCTGATTTGCTTTTACACCTGAACACCTAAGGACACATTTTAACACCAGATCGTAATTCTAACCGGCAACAGATGTGATGATGTCCCAACCAATGTTAATTTAATGCTTTTTATTGCAATATAAGACATTTGAGAAAATAAAGTAAAATGGAATTTAATACAAATAAATAAAAGTTAATAAAAAATAAACTAAGTAACATATTCATATTTCTAACCATTATTCAGACATAATGAATGTTCACACAAGGATAAGCTGCTGAGTTTCCCCGGACTGCATCCGGTCACTAAACATTGCTAGACCTGGATGAATCTTTAGTAGCATTTAGCAATAGTTCAGAGTGTTTGATTTCTTTTCTCATTCCAGAGAGAGTTTCTCACTTCCTCACATCGGCTGTGAGAGTTGGTCTGACAGTGAGAAATACTGCAGCTAGTGTCCAAACAAAGACAAAGGCCTGAGATACAACTGATGGACAGAAGCATTACGCTGTGTTGTGTTCCTCTAGGCGTTGTGTTAATTGAGGTGTATATAAAGAGAGAGCTGGAGAGACTGGTTTGGTATTTCTCACAAGTGCGTGGCAGATTAACAGCGATGATGTTTGCGCATGTTTTGGTTCAGCTGCTTGTGTGAATGCACTGTACTGAGCCAGTAACCTCCATATATATATATATATATATATATATAAATATAAATAAATAGGGTCAAATACAATAAGATGTCCACATCAAAATACATTTTTAAAAGCCTTTTTATGTCCATAGCAAGCAAGTAGGTATAGAGTTTGCTAGGATAGGATAGTGGATACGACAGTTGCAAATAAAATTAAAACTTATTAGTATTTGGGGTGAAAGTAATTTGTATTTTAATGTGTTAATAGATTTTTGTTGCAAATATGCTTGACAGGATTGTTACACTGAATGGTGTTTTAGTGGGTTTAATAAATTGAATAAATCAAGGGAAAATGTCTGATATTTATTTTTAGCTCATTCATTTTTTAGCTCAATTAATTTAAGCAGAAAACCTTTTTACATTTTACATTTCATAGGGGAAAAACAACAATTTAAAGCAGTATTACATATATTGTTTTCACACACACACACACACACATACATCTTCTTATTATT
>JAUCMT010000059.1:13680700-13703865 GCA_032357475.1 Enteromius thamalakanensis
GTGGGGGGGTTGGTTTGTTTTAAAGTCTACCAGGGGCGGGATGGGTTGGGATGGGCTCTTAATTTGCACAAATTGATATTTGTTTAATAATATTGTACTTTTGAATAAAAATCAATAAACAGTTGTTAACAAAAAAAAATAAATGACTTACAACGGAAAGTTACTCTAAAGTGTTACCAACATTTGACATGTTTGCTTTTCATAGTTTTAATCATTCAAGTAAATAATCATTTATTTAGTATTTTACAATATAGTATTACAATTGTGCAGCCATAAATTACAGCTTAATCACGACTTGCATAAGTCTGGCACATAACCCGGGCTGAGCTCGAACCCAGGACACAAAACACACAACCTCTCAATATACCCTCTGTGTCACAGCTCTAAACATCAGTCTTATTTCACACTTTTTTGTGACAGTTCTTTAACAGTACAACTAGCTCAGCTTTCCATTCTCAAAAAAATGAACTGTTTTGCTAACTTTCTAACATTTTCATAGCAGGGAGGAGGCAGATTGACATTAGACGACATTTCTTTTATTTCCACCGGCACCAAAGTCATTGTCTGAATCATGCTTTTTTTTTCATACCAATCTGGAGCTCAAAGGACCGCCGTTTGTGTCGGGCTACGGCATGCGGTGTGAAAATAAGCCTGTAGCATTTAGAGACTCTGAATACCCAGGCGAAAGCGTCGGAGAACCTCTGTGTACAAATGCCACAGTGATAGCCATCAGATGACGGGATCAGGGTGAGCTGATCATACTGCGCTCTGGTCGCCAACGCTACGGTGCAGACTCGGGCATTAGGACTTCAATAAGGCAAGGAAAGACCAAGTAATTCTCACACAAACGCAAGACGATCCTCTCTGTTTCGCATCCAATTATAGAGGTGTGAAAACAACATGCTGTGACACAAAGGGAGGCCTTACACTTACACACACACTTTTGCATAGAGGTACACATGATCCTTTCTCACGACACACACAATCACACACGTGATAATGGCTATATATACAGAGTGGCTATATATGTGGTATTTAATAGATTGTGTGTGAAACGGAAGTAAAGGTTTATGTAATCATGTAGCACTCTGTTGTAAATGAAGTTTTGTACTAGTTAGGTGCTAATATCAGTGCTGTTGACCAGTAAAAAAAAACCTGTTGAGGCTAAGGGCATGTAGCTGACTAAGATACTTTAAAGAATAGTTCACCCAAAAGTGAAAATTTTCTGAATGTTTTTTATCTGTCAGGCGATCTAAGATGTAGATGAGTTTGTTCCTTCGTTAGCCTTACGTGATGTTCTCCAGTGAATGGGTGCAACATCAAAATAATCCACAAGAAATCTACATGACTCTAAAACCTGTGTGTGTGTGTGTGTGTGTGTGTAAGAAACAAATCATTAAAGCCTTTTAACTTTAAATTAAAAGCTAAGCTTTAGAGTCAATAATTCATAACACTTTAAAGCTTCTTTGAAATCAAAACCTTGTGGCTTTTAGTCCAGGCCTGTGATCATATCATATCATATTGTAAAAAAAATGACTTTAAAAGGGGCTTATCTCACATCTATCTACATCTATTGCTATTATTACTGTATGTAATGAAAAAGAAAATAAATATTTTGATCTTCAATCAAGAAGTTAGTTTAATGCACAAATAAATATTATGGTCATATTTTCCAAAATATAACTTACTGTCCAAAACAAGAATGCCTCTTCTCTCCTAAATGATTTCTCACTAGCAAAAGCAAAGAGCTATTTTAAAGAGCTAAAGTATTTAGTGTGTTGTGCCTAATGCTTATACATTATTTACTTTCTCAGCCATCAATTTCTTCAGTACTTTTATATATTCACTTCCAGAAAAAAACTGATAACAGTACTTTTTCTAATAATATGTACACTTTAGGTACTAATTTAATGTGTCTTTAATGTACTAATATGTGGAAGATCAAATTAAAGACCGTCAGCCATTTAAAAAAAGAAAGGGTTTGTTGCCTTTAATATGTCTCACTCCCAATATATGGTTTCAACCAAATATGTGATAATTCTTCTGTGATTCATAGTTGCTGAGGGGCGATTTCAGAAGACATTTGAAACTTGCAGACAAATAGTGTCATCTCAATGTTTTGAGCTTTAAAATCCCTAAACAGCCATCTTTCATTTCTCTCGAGCATTTGGTTTGCATTGTTGTTGCCCGTGAATTTCTCTTTCACATTCTCCTTTTCGCTCATTTTCCATCGTGACAGCAAAGTGGAACAGCTCAAAAACTGCTAATCTCTCTTTGACAAGTAGATATGAAATAAAGCAAGGAGCAGCTTTAACTGTCTGATCCAGCCCTGTATGCAGCGTTGGATAAAGTCAAGAAAAAAAAGATTGAGCGTGGGAGAGAGAGAGAGAGAGTGAGAAAAGGAGAGAGAGACAGTTTAAGAAAAAAGAAGAGAACAGATTGCCATTGCTGCCTTTATCTGAAGAAAAAGTCACTTTTAACCTGAAAGTTGAAACCTTTATCTCTATCTGCAGAGACCGTTCTTCCTCAAGGCTGGTTTCTGGAGCCCTGTATGTGTGCGCGTGTGCGATTGCGCCGCCTGGGGCTCATCTGTTCTTGGCCTCCATGATAGACAGACAGACATCAGATTGGAAGTTGGATGTGTTCATGTTTGTTTCTGGATATATGCGTGTTTATGTGCCTACATTCCAGCAACAGGTGCAGTAATTATTGGGGTGAGGGAAGCTCCAGAAGCAGTTTATAACAGCTGACAAGCAACATCTTACAGCAGAAGATCTGACAGCACTGGAGCTACACCACACAAGATGGCACACAATCATTTCAGACAGTCCGTCTTTGTTCTTCATCTTGACCTCGTGTCTGCTGCAGCTGTGTGAAGATCATGAGTCTCATTAATATGGAGTAGCCTAGTCTTGTGTAGCTAGACATTTAATCTGGCATATTAAGGTCCACACTGTAGCAACTATTGTTTTGTTTTTGTATTTTGTACTACTTGAAGTATCAGTATCACTTTTCCAGGTCTTCCAAAGTTGTAGAAATCGCCATTACTATTAAAATCCAATATATACATAGGTTACTGTCAGACTGCACGCTCGCCCCGTTCACACTAGCAGCGACGCAATCCCATTCATTTCAATGCAGAGCTGGCGATATCTGGCTACAAGAGCGACAGCGGCCGTCAGCGACCATTGGCGACCGGATGTGGGCGTGTCCAGCGACGCGACAAAGTTCAGAATCTCTCAGCTTTAAGCCCCGTTCACACTAGCAGCGACTTCACACTTCTGTCGCTGCATGTCGCCAGAGGCTGGAGATGAGGTCGCTAATGGGCGTTCTCATTCTGGTCGCTTAGTTACATCATTGTTGACAGCGAATCAGGTTTCTTGCCGCTGAATACAAACAGTTTGGAGGCAAAAGACCGAATATAATATAAGTATACTGAGTCCATACATACAAACAAAAATGAATGAGAAACAGAGAGTACTTTTTTTTCATTGGGTGCGTTTATCTATGGCAAAAACGCAAACGCCGTTCCCAGTATGATCACATGAGCACTATCGTCTTCTTTCCTATTGGCTGTCGCTACCGAAAGTCGCACTTCATTTGCATAAAGTTGAGAGATTCTGTACTTTGTCGCGCTGCTGGACACGCCCACATCCGGTCGCCAACAGTCGCTGTCGCTCTTGTTACCGGATATCGCCAGCTCTGCATTGAAATGAATGGGATCGCGTCGCTTTGTCGCTGCGTGTTGCTGCTAGTGTGAACGGGGCTTAAGTCACTACTACTGAATCTGGAATCTGAGAAAAAAAACTAAATTGGCTGGATCTTTTGATATATAAGAGGTCATTGTACTATGAAAACTATAAGTTTCAGAACTTAAAACATTGTTACTTTACAATCAGCTTACATTGAAGGTAGTCTGCTAAAACTAAGTGTCCCCTCTGTAGAAAAGGGATTGATCATTAACAAGATGCTCTGCAGTGCCAAGTTGCGCAAATAAATAAATAAATAATGGTTTCAGAGGTCATCACTCCTGTCCCAACCAGCAAACACCAGAGATTTAGAATACAATTATTTTCGTTTATTGACTCTGATCTCAATAAAAGGGGGAAGCAAGAAACTTCAAGAGGGGGCAGGCCAAAACAACAAACAAAAGAAGTCTAAACTTTGGAAGAAAAGAAAAGACAAATAAACAACATAAGTTTTACCTCACTCCCTAACTGACCAAAAACAGGGGAAAACAATTAGCAAAAGAAAACGGCCTCAACCTATCTACGGCTCCCCTAATTGAAAAATGATTAACAAAGGGATTTGAACTATATAATTTAACAGAGACAAACTATAAACACGTTGTATTGTCTAACAATGAAATTTCTTAGTTAAAGAAAACAAAGCTTTAGGCCTGCACAACAGTGATGCGATTTGTTGAATAAAGTAATCATTTTTGTTTACTTTTCATATAAAAAGTATTCTCATAGCTTCATAACGTTATGGTTGAATCACTGATGGCAGATGAACTACACTGACACTTCTGCAAAAGATAGAAATAACTGACTTTATTTTTTGCTAATAACGACTTTTGTGAATAAGACTTTTGCAAAATAGTGTATGTTCTATATATTTAATTAATTTTATTTGTATTTATTTAATTTATTTTTGCCATTTGTCTGATTTAACAGCAAATGGGACTGTCTATAAAGTCTGCCTTAAGTATACCATCAAATATTCATGTCATCAGAACAAACAGAACTTTCTACTCAGTCAGAAGGAAAAGCATGAATTCTAAAAGCTTGTGTCATCATTGAAAAGAACACATTATGACTGGTGCCATTTTATTAATGGTTAAAGGCAACTGAGGCCAGACACCCTTTATTTAAAATACAAGGGATGACATATCCAATGCATAAGAGGTCATACCGTCATCTGCGCTTAAAATGGTTTCATAAGAAAAAAAAACAATAATGCAGTCTTTTTAATAATACAACCATGGACTGCTATTTGTTTTAAATCACGTTCCAGCACAGCCAATATAATTTGCCATGATCCAAGGTTGGAAAGTGCATTTTCTTTCAATGCAGGCAGTCAAATGAAAGTCATGAGATATTCATAGTCATACAAATATGCGCATTTAAATAAATACGTGCAAATGTATCTGTTGCCATGTCTCTCTTTCTCTACATGCAGCTGTATATTTTCCTATATTCAGTATTAACACTATTCTCGAGTGCTGTTCGTTGTTGCATTCGAAATCTTCCCCCTTCAATAGACTTCACATAACAGATAATAACTCACATGGCGATGGTAACCTCAGATTTTTTCCCCCTCTCTCCCCAAAATGGGAAATGATATTTCTAAATGACATTCAGAGGAGGGGGTTCAACTGCTGCAATTTTAGCTGCTGTTCCATGGGGGCAAATGAAATGTCAAAAGAATCTCATTTAGACTGAAGCGTCGGCACTGATAAGGGAAGTCCTTCTCTCAGAATTTCCTAATAAATTAAAACACTTTTGAATAATCCGGCCTTGCTTCGTCCCTCTGGATTGCTTTATGATCCTTAAGAAGTCATCAGTCTCTCACAACACTCGGTTCATTCATTACCACACTGAAAAGATGGATTATTAGAATGGATTATTTTTCTGCGGATAATGAAAAACCTTGATTGTTTACGGACTCACTCGACAGGCTTCCCCTATGATTCAAAAAGAAGTCAATGATCAAATGTTTGAAGACTTTAGTCGGCCATATCGACTCATTAATCGGCCAGATGACACATGATTATGGCAGAGTCCAAGTGATGATAACACATTAGCAAAATAAATCAGAGGAATGGCAGACGGTGGCGGAAAGTGAGCTGAATAAACCCTTAATGTAATGCTAATGTAGAAGCCAACTGCCTTGCTCTCTCACAGACGCTTCAGTCACTCATCTACGGATATTGTTGTTACATTTCATGCTCTGATTACATTAACATGGCTTTCAAACGGAAACCCAATGTTGAAACATCTGCACTAGGACAGTAACATTTGCTCTGCCTCTCTTTTAAACGCGCTGCCTGTGCTACCATGTTTAAATAAATATCTGTCAACAGACTACCCTTGGGTCCAGCTGAGCCTTAAAAACTATTAATATGGGGTTTTATTCATTTAACTGTGTTAACAGTGTAATCCTAAAAAGATGGTAGATAGAGTGTAATATTTGATGCTGTATCATTTTGTTTGTATGCACACACAATCATTCAAATTATTTCAGTATTTTTATTTCTATAATTATTATTAGTAGTAGTGTTTATTCAACAAGGATGCAATAAAGTGATCAAATAGTAAACAGGGACAGTAAATACTTTTATAATGTTGCAACATTTCTAAAACCACATCTGGGTTTCAAAACAAATAAATAAAATAAAGCATCACAACTGATTTAACTCTCATAAAAGACTTATGTATATGTTTATATATGAAGTGTGATGATGTGTGTGTGTTTGTGTGCTGAAATAAAAAATGGTTTTAAAATGTAATATCACATTATTATGTGGCAATAATATCACATTACTGTTTTTACTTTAAATAATACTTTATTCATTTTTTTTTCCATCAAATAAATGCAGCCTTGGTGAGCATAAAAACCTACCTTCTTCAAAAAACATTTTTTATTAAACCTTACTAACACAGTTTTAGATTAGATTAACATATTTCCACAAGATACAAAAGCTGACACTGGGGCAGTACCTTTTTAAATGTTAGATTTTTGTACCTTTTAGGTACTAATATGTACACTTTAGGTATTATTATGTACCTTGAGGTACCAACACGGACCCTTTTGGTACAAAAGTATACCTTCTGAAACCCCAGTGACAGCTTTTATACCTTAAATTATATACCTTTATATCTTTTATACCTTTCTTATACCATTAAAAAAACTAAATGTTATTGATTGGTTGTGCTGCCATAAACTCTCTTTGGTCTGACTACTGTTCAATTAAACTCAGTGAGAGACTTTACCACAAACAATATCAAATATCAATTTAATACAAACAAATGCTGGGGAAAACATCTCCTGTAGCTCTCCACACAATTCAATTCAAAAGCCACCTACTGAGAGCAGCATTATAATATTTGATCACAATCTGCATAATGATGACTGGCAGCTTCCAAACGGATACAATCACCGATGCCTTCAACTGTAAAAAGAAATCTTTTTTTTTTATTAAATGGAAGCAGTCCAGAATGGGCTTCAGTCTAAATGTAAACTAAAAAAATGGCGTAAATCAGTATAACCTCAGAGTAGCTTTTTGTGTGTGTGTTTTTTTTTTTTTTGTAATGCACCAAGGATTGTGCCATCATCCACATTTTCATCTTCCATAACTAAATTAGCTCAGGTGTTTATTCAGCCATGGGGCTCTTTGGAGGATAGTGCTGGAGAGGTCCGGACAGTCAGGGTAATAAATGGCACAGAAATGCAGTAAAAGATAAAGTGCTGATCAATAAGACAAAATCTCAGAATTAATACTGCATGTAATTAAAAATGAGAGCACAGGAAATAGCTTCCAGCATCCATGTGCTAGATAATCATTAGGCAAGCTGGTTTGAACCACAAAACTTTAAAGTATTTCAGGTCACAAGAAGAGGCATTTTTCATTCTGATAGTTTCATTTCAGTTGTGTAGAAAGAATTCATAAATGTTTTAAAAGAAACTAGTATGAGGGGATAACAACTAAACCAAACACTTATTTTCATTTTTACATTAAAACAAACAAACAAACAAAAAAAACACAAAAACATACAGCACATATTCCAGGCTGTGAAAAAAAAAACAGCAACAAAATATGCAAAATGATGCATCTATTTGATGGTTAAATTACAAAAAGTCATTACACTTTTAGGTCCTTAAGACAACTGAAAAGTCTAAATGCCATTGCATAAGATACAACCTACCTGGTCTTCTAAAAATACAACCTAGGATCATTGGAAATAAGTTCCTCTACCTACATTTCTGCAAAACCCAAAAAACCTATGAATTGCTGCAGTTTCAAGTTTTGAATTAACATTAGAGGCAGTAAAACTTCCACAACTGTTATTCCTTTTCACAAAAAGTATGATTTGCAAGTCCACAGTTTCGATTAATAAAGACAAATTTTTCTATAATTACTTAAGGAATATTATGTTGTGAATTCAAACCTAATTTAACATGCTGTAACATTTAAAAACTGGTTTATTTGAATGTTAATGACACTTATGAGCTTCAAATGCACGAGTCTTCTAACTCAAATTGGTCTGATTGGTAGCTCACGTGATACAGTGCTGCACTCAGGTGATGAAGAGCTTCAGTTCAAAACAGCTAAAATCCACAGAAGTAAGTCAAATACTGTAGCATGACTGCATCAAAAAATGTGTTTTTATATTACTTTTGCACTTAATTAGTTAATGCTCTATCTATACCCTACACTAAATCCAAACCCTAAACCTACCCAATAGTGTTAACAAAGGCAAAACTGATATAAAAAGGTTTTTGTTCATGCAACGTTGGATATGTGGGATGCTATCATTCAAAAGAATAAGTTTTCAAATCTTCCAGCATATTTAATATTGTTTTGAAGTCATAACATGTGTCGTGTGTACAGACCAAGGGGCAACCTCCCGCTACCTCTAGTGAAACCAACACGGAAGTGATTAAAACTGCAGTTCATCGACTAGCCACTGGCTGGCTCCAAAAGGGAGTCAATCACATTGACTCTCCATGTTAAAATGCCCAACTTACCAGTAGAAAAAAACATGTTTACAGCCTGGTACAAATTTTTTTTTGGTCTATATAGCTAATTTTGCCCTTCGTGACAACTGTGAGGGGGGTGAATTTTTTTATAACTCATCCATTTAAATTATATTAAGCCTTAAAATTCTGGATAATTAAGGGCGTGGCCACTTGAGTGACAGGTTGATGTCTCTATCTGCTGTCTGTTAGCCGTCACGTTGCCGGCTACGCCCCGCCTCATTGCCCATTTTGGATCATCCGGGAGTGACGTGCGTGACGCGTTGCCAAGGCGGTGGCGGTTGGCTCCGCCCACTTTAGGCTTCAAAAACGCTCTTCAGAAACCTACGAGTGACGTCACGGACACTACGTACATTTTTTTTACAGTCTATGAATAAAAGGCAGGGAGATCTTCAGCATGTTATCAGCGTTCATTTCAAAAGCAGCATCTCTGATGGACCATACGGTACGGGGAAGTTTGCATGTTTGGGAAGGCACTATGAATGCTGAAAGGTATAAAAAGCTTTTAGAGCAACATAAGTTTTCCCCTCCAGACGACGTCTATTTCAGAGAAGGCCTTGTTTAATTCAGCAGGACAATACAAAACCACATACTGTAGCTATTACTACAGCATGGCTTCTTAGTAGAAGAGTCTGGTGCTGAACTGGCCTGGCACAGTCCAAATGAAAAATACGCCAAAGATAACCATGAACTCTTCAGCAGCTGGAAATCACTCGGAGCTGTATCAGCCATGGATGGAAGCAAATTCCAAAACTCCAGAAACACATAACCTCAACACCAAACTGTTTTGAAAAGAAGAGGAAATGCTACACCATGTTACACACGCCCTGTCCCAACAATTTTGAGTCCTGTAGCCCTTTTTGTGTGTAACATTTTAAAATTTCTCATTTATCTATGTTATTGTGAATAAAATATTGGCTCTTTTTTATTAGACCATTTGATATGGTAACACCACTTAACGGTTTTATAATCACTAATTCAAAACCATTGTTACAAATAATAAATGTTATATGTGTAAAACAATGTGAATACTGTGAAAAGCTGTCTTCTTTTGATTGTCTTTAATCATTTCTGCCATTTTTTTAGTCCTTTACCCACAAACAAACACTCTTGGATCTTTGCATTTATATAAACAGCCAATTTGCAAAGGGTTGAATTGGACTCTTTAAACTGCAGCAGGATCTGATCTGAAATAACCTTCTGAGAGGATCCACGATGCTGTGGGTGATAGAGGGAAAATAGAGCTCCAAATAAAGACTGGGGTTCGAGAGGGAGGGGTGCTGCCAGAGGCACAAAGATCCTGTCAGGATTTCTTTTGCACTTCACCAAGCCTCAATATGACGAGATAAGATACAGTGCATTATAATATGCATGAACTGAGGGGAAGGCCAAAGCATTCACTGCCCGAATGTTAGCCGATGTGGAATAAATAAACATGAGGTCATGTTTATGCAAACACACTCCACTTAAAATCCGAGCCCTCGCTGCGAGTGTGTTTGATTAATAGTAAAATTTAGCTTATTAGCCACGTCGAATCACACAGGCGAGGAAGTTTGTGACCTGAGGGCTGGTATTAAAGAGAAATTAGGCTTTAATTATACGCAAACACACACATTATACGGGCGTGCTGAGGTGTTAATGTGTGTGTGTGTTGTGTGCGGCGGGCCCCTGCAGAGGTGTAAATGTGAGTGTGTCAGTGGGGCGCTGGCTACTGTCAGCTCTCACCGCTCTCTGGTTGACGTCCGCTCCGGAGCGCACCATCATGTCCGCCATCTCCACACGGCCCTGCTTGGCCGCCCAGTGGAGCGCCGTCTGCAACACAACACACAGCAGCTGTCAATCACCACGCCGCTGTCAATCACACACATGTGATGTGCTCCAGTCACCGCAAGTGCTAAACTCATCTGAGAAAAAAATGAGCAAAGATCATATTTACACTGAGCGCATTCTGCTGTGTGTGTTTCTTTTAATCAATAATTCACCCCGATAAGTATATTATTATGTACTAATGCTGTTCCATCTTTTTTTTTACAAAAAGAGACTTTTTGTAGGAACAGACCAGAGTTTTAGTAGTTATTCTCTGAAAATCTTGGCTACACTTTATTTTGAGGTGTACTTGTTGCAATGTAATTTTACATTTAAGTATTGAGTAAAATTAATTGTTAGCATTCGGGTTTGGTTTCGGGTTATTTGCATCTAATTCTACATAATTTATTGTTATAATAATATAATACAACAATGACCTTAAAGTGGTGCCAAATTATCAAGACACTCTTATTAGTGTAAAAACCTTTTCAAGACTCATTTTGTAACCTAAATTATATTTTAATCATTTTTTAGATATACATTTTATAAACGTGTACAGCGTGTAACAGTCCATTACATCTACATAAATGCAAACGGTTCCATAACTTAGTAACATGGTAAGTACATTTTGTTTTACATAAGTACAAAGGCAACTACTAAGTACTTACTATGTATTATGAACACCTTAAAATAAAGTGTTTTTTTTTTCTTTTTTTTTTATCTAAAAAGTTACACATAAGCTTAAATAAGATGTTGATTTTAGACCTTAGAGACCTATTTAATATCAGTAAGAAAGAATCGTTTTCGTACATTGGTATTATTTATCTATTCAGTGATATTTAGACATTTTTGAACGTGTGTTATAAAAGTCCAAAATTTTGGGTCACTGTAACCGAAGCCCATTTATGAAGCACCTATCAAAGCTGTGTTTGGGTTCATTTGCATAAGCAGATTTGGCCCCATATGAATGAACAAGAACAGGCTTGAGTCATTTGCATAGCAGCTAATTCAGCACAATGTTAGCTCACTGAGACCAAACTAAAACAGACCAACTCAAGGACGCCAACGTCTCTGATGTTCGTGAAGTATACATAATGTGCCTCTCATTTCAAACTTATTTAGTTTATTTAAAATATATACTGTCAAATGATTAATCACAATTAATTATATCCAAAATAAAAGCTCTTATTTACATAATATATCTGTGTATACTTATGCATATAAAAATACACACACATACAGTAGATATTTACATGTACATATTTATATTAATGTTTTTATATAATATATAATATAAAAACATATATTTGATACATAAACATCACATATTTTTCTTGTGTATATGTGTATATATATATACACACAAATATACTATGCAAACAAAAGCTTTGATTTTGGATGTCATTAATCACATTAATATACAATACATGAGTAGTGAAAAGGTCGATTTTTTTTCAGTTATTATATGTTAATTCAGTGTTACGTATTATTACGTAAGTATTACTGATAAACTATTATATTTTTGTTTATTGTTTTAAATAATTGATTTTTATATTTTACATTTATTGTTTTTTTACTGGTTTTATTTACATACGGATATAATTTTGACGTCATTTAAGATATTATTTATTTGTTTGTTTGTTATTTACTTTTTATTCATTAAATGTTGTCACTATGTTAATGTATTTATATATTGGTATCATTTATCATTGCCATCACTGATCGTTATGCTTTTCTAAACACAAATGTCCTCTAGACGATCTCTAGTTCTGCCTAAATACAGACGAACGTACTGGCTACTTACAAACTTTAGGACCAAGCGAGGAGTTCCAAGTGTTATTTTTCATTCATTGTGTGTACCAGAGATTCCCGGAGCGAGACAGAGAAAGAAAGCAAGAAAACAACATCAGTAATAGGATAACACAGCTCTTTTGGGCCTTGTTGCTCTCCATAGTGGCCATTGTGTTTTGTGGCATTGGCGTGTTTGGCCAAAAGCTCCGAGTGTTTCTCCAGTCCCCGTCCACATTCACATCAAAGCCGGAGCAGCCCTGCTTTTGTCAAACTCTCCTCCCCAATTTTCTGTCACCAAGTTTTATCTCTTCCAAATCAGCGGCAGCCTTTAACCTATTCTGAGCCGATTAGCTGAATGCTTGATTTGAGCATTAGAGAAACTATAGCAACCTGTAATCTGCCAGAAAGCGAATCAAAAAGCCCTATGTATCTTGTCACGCAAGAGCTGGCAGCCCACCTTGACCCAGTAAGCCGTCTCTTACAGAGCCCTTGCTGGGCCGACAGGCCCCCGCTTCATTCACACACACACAATCCACAGAGAAATGTCCTCCTCTCTGTGGTCTGTGCCTGTCCTGAAGAGCTGCAATCTGCCAAGGTCTATGATCGTTTAGTAAGCAATGTGCAACGAAACAATATCCACAGAACAGTCTGCAGGAAAGAAAAAGCTAAGATGTTAGCAGAACATACAGTAGCATTAAACATCAAGTTCCTATAGCCATGTGAAAAATAAGTAGGCCTAAAAGAGTACTTTTAATATACTTAAGTGTGAAAATTAAAACAACATTTAATGCATGTTATTTGTTTAAAATGTTTCAGTTTATATCAAATGTAATTTGCTGAGCTATAAAGAGTGCGTTTTAGTTAAGGTTTATGACTGAATGTACAGAAATGCATTTAAAGTGAGCTAAAATATACTTTGATGTTTTTGAAGAGTTTTTGTTGAAGTGTATTTTATGTTGTGTATTTAAATATGTGTGATTAAACATCCTTAATGAAGTTATATAGTGTGCTTTAAATGCATTTATAAATTTATAACACACTAGAGTTAAACTTCATGAACACTTAACATGTGCTTAAGTAAAATATGATACTCAAAACATTAAAATATGCTTTATTCTTTAAAGCTAAAATACACTTTTTAAAAAGTCTTTAAAAACATTAGTTAAAATTATAGTATATGTAAGTACTACATTCAATAAAAGAAATATGACAAACATGTATAATTTAGAGGTGTTTGCTAAGGTATTAGAACAAACCCTAAAACAAAGTTTGTCTGTTTATATATATATATATATATGGGATCATATGCATTTATTTCTAAATCAGACTTGTGGAGTTTGTAAAAATAAAGTCTCAATTTGTATTATAATTATTATTATTATTTATATTATTTATATTAAGGCTTTTTTATATTCAATTTGTATAACACAAACAACGACAATAATAATACATATCTAATTTGGTCAAAACCAGTGTTTATCGGCTACATGTTTAATTAATAAATACATAAATAAATAATCAATCCTCAAACAAGCTTGGCAAAAAAAGCAGTGTGATTTTAATGTGTCGGGCAAAACTCGGGTCTATTGTGTGTGTGTGTGTGAGAGAGGTTTAGTATGTGCCAGATGGAGGCTCTGTCTTTTATTGGCAGTGTGAAAGGACAGCTTATAGTGCTCCTCTGTGGTCGGGTTCAATAGAGTGGGTGAGAGCAGACCCTCACACACACACTCTCACTCAAAGCCTGATGCTTGTCACCATATGGAGCTGTTTAAAAACGGCCATAGCCCCACACAAAAGAGCAACATTAACAGCCTCTTACAATGACTGCTGGGATAACACTGAATTATTGCACAGGGAGAGCAGCCTCACACACACACACACACACACACACAGGGACCTTTTATGACCTTATCACTCAAATTTGAGGTTTGATAAAGCTGAAAGCTTTGAATTTTTTCAATTTCAGACAGAATTGAAGGGGTTGTTCTCAGCTGGTTTGCTTCAGGACCCAGGTTTTATATTAAATATTAAGTGGCAATCCAACACAATATCACAATCATTTATTGCCTAAAAGAAGAACAAACTGTATAAGCTCAACAATATGCAATGTTCAACAATATTCATGTTTTCCTAACTATGCAAAATTGTCTAGTCACTTGTTATTATTTTTTTTTTAACATTGTTTGTGCCTATACTATCTGTGAATATACCAGAAGAATCATACCTCAGTAGTTAGGAACCACGGCATAATATCATAATAATTAAAAAATATAAAGTGAATAACCATTTTACACCAGTATTAGTAAGCTAGCATCACCTTGGTTCCCTTGACGAAAACCTAAAATGATTTTTTCATGAGGTATTTTATTATTTTATATATTACCGTTTCTTTAAAACCTAAAAATAACTGTTAGAAGTAAAAAGCTAAATGCATCTGAACTAAATATGCTACAGTCACATGACTAGGTCTTATTTCAGGCATTATTCCATTCAAATAAATGACATCCAAAAGTATTAAAAGGATAACTGGATTTGGCCTACAAAAATACAGCACCCTGCTGGACTCCCCTAAAGTTTTAAGTGTTTTGCTTTGCAACATACTTACAGTAAACTCTACTGAATTCAGTTGTGAGTGAAGTAAGTCTAGGATGTCTATATATGACACAGAGTTTCTGTATAGTTTAATAAAGTCCTTCTTATAAAGGTTCATTTCAGCTACAGTAGGACGCTGCCTTAGAAGGTTTGTGTATAGCACATAGCTAATCGTACACATGCAGATGAGAAAAAGCACTCATAAATCATAAGAATTAAAAAGAAACAAAACATTGCTCCCTTTTTAAGGTATATTTTACCTCTCATCTCAGAAAACTGTTAAAATCCCACCACCATTACACAGCAGCGCTGTGAAATTGCTTTGTAAACATACAAAAGGCCAATAAAAAGATGTAAAGAGCCTTCCTTATCCTAAAACTAAAGCATGAATTTAATCCTTTTACGCCACAGTAGCTCAATCCTCCACTCCTATTGGCTGAGAGATGCAGAGAGGTGCATGCCTGCCCCGAGGCGGCTGGAGCGGTGCCTGTTTGTTAAACTAATAATTGCCATGTCATTACACTATAATTAGACACAATGATCATTCGGCTGCCTGTGCGTATAGAGAGAGACGCATACCAGACACACATATTAACATGAATTAAATACCTCATCATTGCAATTATTAATGTTGAACAAGAGTGCTCAACTCCTGCATGAAGATGCCTGAAGGTGTAAACCACCATGACCATGTTTTCATATATTACCACTGGTTTCTCCCATTATTAGATTGTGTGATCTTGAAAATGTAGGCAAGTTGAATGTAAGTTAATGTAAGTTGAATTAATAAAGATCAATGAAAACTGCAGTGATATATGCACATCGCATAACTGTTTGTCAGTGCTGTAAGAATGACAAAAACGGGTAAAACCAAACTAGATTTTTAGAAATTGAAAATGATATATTCTGAAGAATAAGGTTACAAATATTAATTTGATCTCAAAGCGTGCAGGTTTGATGCCTTTATTCTGATAGTTGACATGCAGCAAAGCGGGATTTCTTATGGAGTGCGCAAACCAAAAGCAAATGTAATTATTTGAGCAAGTCAATACAAAGATGCATATAACCACTAATTTGTGGCCAATAATATGACGAATTTTGTAACATGTTGTTTTGACTGGGGGATATTCATCACAATCACGTCTTTCACTTAAATAAAAAAATAAATAAATCAACTAGAGCAAGAAATTCACGCAATGCGTTGTGGCGCATACGACTAAGGTTGTATGAATTTGTACGAATTAGCCACCTCATAAAATATGTACAAATTGTCGTGAGACTGGGCTGGATCATCATATTTGGGGGTCCTTGGCATTATAAAGTTTGACACCTATGTTAGGATACTGTGGGTGGTCACCAGGGCACTGGAGGTATTTTGGGAGGTTTTAGCATGTTGCTATGTTGTTGCTATAGCGTAGTCTTTGTGGTTGCTTACTGGCCTAAATCAGAAGAGGCCACCCATAAGTGTCTGTGATACTCTGGTCCCTAGATATGACCTGGGTCCCTACTCTACCATGGGAACGCTTGCCTTAGCAAACACCGCTAACAAACTTGATATAACAAAAATGACTCTTAGAGAGCATACTTACCCCCTGGAAATCCAATGAAGTCATTGAGGACAACAGTGAATGAACACAACATGGATCAGACATTGTCCCGATGCAAATGAAATACTGTACAATGGACTCTAAGCAAGTGTCCTTTACATTCTAGTCAAGAGAGCTAATGAGATCTAATGAAAGTACTATACTCTAAAGAGAACACCTAATCCATTCTACCTTCATCAACACATCACAAGGCTAAAGTTGGCCAGCCCAAGAGGAGAGGACCATTGTTGTGAAGCTCAGGGTAAGGGAAGGACCAAATCTAGGTACATAGATTAGCATCCACAGAGGGGATTATGGACACCTACTTCCATTTCAAAGACTCCCATTTTTTGAAGTTTTGGGGGTGGTTGGCTCTAAGCTGAGAAATTGTGAGTCTAAAGGCTAAACTCTCATTTGATTCCTCTGGGATCTCCTCAGCTTAATCCCCAGATCCTGGTCTCATCTTCCCTTGTTATTCGATCGTCTTAAGATCAGCATCCAACCTGGCTACAGACACCTCCTTCTCATTTCCACCCCCTTCGTTAATTTCTCTTAAGAAGATTAGCAAGCCCTTGGATGTTATTGTTTGCAAATCTGATTTCCCTGGTGTCATATTCTAGTAAACAACAGCATTGCGATGGATGCAACTGACCAGTGGGAGTCTCTACTCATACATGCATATCATTCATCTAAACACCCCCAAACTGGCTGTCTGTTTTGACTGCCTTTTCATGGCTGTCAGCACTGACTACTAATAAAAGCTACTAATAAAAAGTGTCTAATCAACCTTAAAACATACTTTTCCGCTTCTTTATTTAGTGAGATCAGGTTTATCATCAAATTGGTTAATATGAATTAGGCGGTGGGCATTTTAGGCGTACGTATACTGTACATTGTGTTTTTTTTTTTTTACTTTTTACTTTGAAAACAGTTACCTACTGAAATGTGTAGTTAAGTTAGTAGTTAGGTATTTCGAGCACAACAACACTGCCTGTAGTGCCCATCTCAACAAACCTTAGATAACTATTGATGATCTTCTTGAAACAACACGACACAACAGATAGATTAGAGTAAAACAAAGAAAGACATGAAAAGAGAGACAAACTGATGACTGGGATTGCAGAAGTTCTTTCTAGTGGAATAAAGCAGAAGCAAAGAGGACGGGGATGAAAGGGTATAGGTAGAGACCTCATGTACTTACGGTGACAAAGTCCTGCGAAAAGAAAGCCGAAATAAATCGAGTGAGATTGTAGACATCACGGACACATAAATCAAACACGGTCAAACAATGTACAGCACAAAGTCACACATTGCAATTTTAATAGAACTGTGTTTCTACAGGGATTCACAAGGGACTCAAGGTAACCGTTTGATTGGGAACGAGGAAGGCACTAATTAATTTGAGAAGCTGTTATCTTGCTCTGTATCTGCGTCTATGAGAGGGGTTTGAACCAGTTGGCTGTGATGCTTCAAACACAAAGAGCTTCATTTCCCCTAGAGACGCCAATGCCAAGTTCAGCCCAAAAACCCTTTTCAATCCTGCCAAGCAATTCCAGCCATGCCATTAATTCCACAAAGCCAAATGTAATTGATTGATAAGGGCCTGAGATTAACCTTTCCTATGAGTTTTTGTCTCTCAATCGTGATGGCCACATAAGATGCTGTCTATCCCATCAACACTATCGCTTTTATCTGATCTTGGTTAAGAGCATTGGCCATTACTGTTGACCTGGGGGGACAGGATGAGCAAAAAAGGTTCACTAAAAATGTCCATCTTTTACTGCCACATCTGAAGTCCGATCTGATGAGAATGTTCCATCTTATCTTTAAAGACAATGAAGATGCATTTGAACCGGTTCCTTGTTTGAAAAATGCATTGTGGGGTACAGAGGAAAACCTTGCATGCTCTTTGGAAATGTCCTGTTGTTGTCTAAGTTAGCATCACTTACACAAAAGAACATTTTGCTGTTATCAGCACTAGCATGCTAGTGGACACATGATTTAAGGTGTCCTCTTTGGCGGTAGCAGAGCCACAGACTTGCACTAGACTGAAGCAGAATCCCGCTGGACCACATCCACTCTATGGTAGATGCGACTGAAGATTACAAAATCCATTTGACTTTGAAAACTAGTGGAAAGAACAAGGTTCAAATTTTTAAACTAACTATGCTTTAAAAACATTTTTTTCACATTTATTTTTGGGCCATGATTAACTACTGATTATTTATTAATTAACATGCAACTCAAGGAGAGTTTCAGCAGAGTTCACACCACAACAGTAACGATAAAGGCACAGAGAAACTATATAGTCCGGAATCGCTTTCAGAACTTTTTCCCAACTGATGAATGATACTTACATTGACATTAAATCCTTCCTGCTTTAAGGAGCTAGTGAATTTAAATGCGATTACAAAAACGATAATCATTCGCTGGTGTGGATGCTAATATCTTTATAGTCCTTTGTGTGAACAGGCCTTTAGACTAAGGGTAACATTAAATTACTATTCTCTCTTGCAATGCAAGTCTGTAAACACATACAGTACTGGTGCTTTAGGACTTAGTTCAAGAGTAACTGCTTTAAAGTAATTACTAGACATATGACAACTGGTTAAACTAGAGTAAAATAAGTAGCTATTAGCATTAGCAGTAGCTACAGAGGTGGTAAGTGCTCTTGCCATTTGCTCTACAGCAACGCTGTAAGCACTTAGCAGCGCCAGCCGTTCCCTGTCATCCTCGCTCACCGCGTAAATTCACTAAACTTCATGGAAATTTAATAAGAGCTGCTGCTTTGAGCCTCACTCCCGTAGAGCCGCGACCCGCTGCTGCTGCCAGGCACATATGTGATGATTTACAACCAGACACATGTCTGCCACCTTCCTTTCCTTTTCCTCTTCTCTGTTTTCCGTGTCCAACCATCTCCCTTGTTTCGGAAGTGTGCGTAAGTGGCAGAATACACAGCCTTGGGGCCAAAGGCTTCTGAAGTTAAGCCAATGCAGACTTGCGCTTGCATCCAGGGGAAAAACAATATCTGGAAGTCGTCAACGTGTTTTATTTTCTTTTCTCTTCACCTTTAAAGAAGACCCGCTCTGTTCCCCTAACACTATAAGGCAACAAAAATGCTCCTGGTCAAACAACAATCAGTTCCTGTCCGAGTCTTTTCATCCTGCCCTAAATCTTCAAAAGAGACACTCTCTGATTCTTTGCAGTAACGTAATCCTCATCCTAATTAGCTTGACCCTTACAACTCAGGAAACACAACCCTCCAGTCACTACACAAATTGCTTGGAATCAGGAAAATTATTGGCACTATAAACAAAATATTGAATGTTTTGTTAACACTTTATTTTGATAGTCATCTAGTAGTCATTGGAGTATTAGTAGACTGTCTGCCTAATATCTTCTAACACTTTATTTTGATGGGTGCACGACAAACTGACTGTCAGAAACTTTGTAAGAATATGTTAACTTATTCTAATAACCCCTAAACCTACCCTGACAGTCTACTCTAAGAGTTAGCAGACATGTAGTTGCATATTAACGAGAATTAGTTGACATGTAGCTACAAGTTAGTATGTTTAAAGTGGACTATCAAAATAAAGTATAACCAATGTCTTTGTAAAAAGCAAAATGCAATGGTGAAGTCTCACCTTTTTGTAGACAAGTGTAGGGTCCTGTTGAAGAAGCAGGTACAGGGTAGTAGCGTTTCCCAGCGCCGCACAACGGAGCCACTCTTTCTCAATGGGGTCCATATGAACCCGATGAAACAGTGACTACAAACAAGACATGGGAGACATAAGATCTGACAAGGGAGCATGCAAGAATAGCGTTCACCTGAAAGACCTAGTAAGTACTTTGTCTCTAAAGAGGAAAGACAGGGATCATAAAACAAACTATAAAACAACATATGGAATAAGAGATTGAATAGTGTTCTATAATTCTTCCCCCCACCCCCATCTAACGTACCACTGTGGCATAAAACACCAGATCAGTGTTATCACTGAGTTTCTAAAGTGTGGAGTAAATGTGTCAAAAACTTGTGGTACTGATATGCAAAAATTGACTTTGGGTGCATATAATGAGCATGCATATGACACAAAACTCTTATCTAACCATTTCAGACAATTTTGGTGTATCAATACGACCAGTTTTTGCTTTTATTTGGCATACTATTTATACACACTTTTATAAGATTGGGTTGCCATTGCGTTATTACTGGCTGATTGCTCTGTCAAGTGCAAGGTATATTGGCAGACATGTATTTGACAACAGTTCGATTTAATATGAATTATGTAATTTATTTCTGAGATGCAAACTGTCCACACTTACTGAATTCATGTCAATAAGGTGGCATGCTGTTGTTTGTAACATTTATCATTGCGCAGACTATGGGTCTACTGTCTATGATACGTACTTCCATTTAAGTTTAGGGACCAGCTCTCACTATTAAGTTGTAGATTATTAGCATGCACATTACTAGCATATCGGCTGTTTATCAGAACTTATACAGCACATATACTTACTTTGTATGACAGTTTTTTCTTTAAATACTGTATTAATGCACCCTAAAATATCAACTACTAATAAGCAGCAAATTAGGACTTTACTGAGTAAGAATTCATAGTTAATAATTAGTTAATAATAAAAATTGTTCTTCAAACTAAGGCATGACCATAAAGCTGTATCCTACCATCCTAAGTGTATACATTTTATAGGGTTATTTTGTCATCCAGCATCAGAGTCTGACAGTGGCTCCCCTTCTACTATGCAAGTATGATTTTTTATTTGCAATTTAATTTATTTGTGTTGTTATAAGTCACAGAACATGTACATACATCAATAGGACAAATAATTATAGTATTTAGAAAAACTGCGTATGTAACATACTAGTATTCCATTCACTCCAGCACTGCAGAAATCAGTTATAACACTAGCCTTCAGCTCCTTCTTGTTTTGACCTCTTTATTTCTAATCTGAGGTTGGTTCCAGGCAGCCTCCCTCTAAACAGAACCAGACAGATTTTCTTGTCACACTGATCAATGACCTGTGACCAAGTCTGGGGCCCTGCAGACACCCGTGGCCAGCACAAGGGCCCCGTTGTTCAATCTGACAGAACGCGTCAGGGATCCAATACCCAGATAACACGATCCAAGGGAAGACCGTGGATCCCAACACCGCTAATCCTCATGTTTAGCACCTGTTTATGATATGACAAATTGAAACCCCCGTCGTGAAGGTCCTGACATTATTGCATTTCTGTTCAAAACATTGATTCAACATGGCAACTGAGGGGCTGCCGATTGGGACCAGAGCGTGGAAATTGACATATGTATCTTATAAAAGCTAAAGCATTATACAGATCTGAAGTTTAAAATAAGCAAATACTTCACAGGGCAATATTTAAAACAAACAAACCAGAAAAGGAAAACTAGCAGAGGCTGGGATTCTGTGGCCTTGCCCTGCTTTGACCTCTGACCCCGTGTAAAAGGCAGAGCGTGCAGAAAGACGAAGGAAAGCGTCTGCAGATCAAACGGAGTTGACAGATGAAGGTGAGGGGTATGCGTGACCTTGACTCTTAAACTTCAGCTGCGTCTCCAGACGAGAAAACACTGATGTGAGCTCCGTTCATTTGTCTGTTGCTAACACCCGATGCCAGATAACATAAGATGCTAATTAAAGACAGCTCGTTAGAACACAACCAGATACAGCAACACTCATACCTCACAATCACATCAAAATGCTGTCTGACAGCGTCACAGGGCATCATGGGAGCAAATACGCTCAAAATGTTATAGCTAACTTATTTGATCATGAAAATGGTGCAATGATTAAATCCATGAGAGAACAAAGATGGTTCCTGCAAATACGTCATAAGCACACTCCCGTGATGCCTTGTGTTTGAGGAAATTCCTGCTGTGAGAGGGCAGACCCCAATAACAAGATCTATAAAAATAACTGTGACATCCTGTTGCTATGGTCAACAAACAACCAGATGATTGATGAAGACAAACTGCTGCAGTGATGGACATTGTGAGGTATTTCTCTAAGGCTGACCGTCTTGCTCCAGCTCTTCCAGACACATGAAAGGATCCAAACTCTCGCTCTCAGACAGATCATATGTCAGTGCTGCGTTTTCCCACTCCAGGTGTTTTTTTAGTTGTTTACATGCCTCAAGTCTCTAAGAGACCATTATGGTTGGACAACCATGTGAACATCTCTAAAACAGCTATTAAACGCTGTTATTTTTTATTTTTTTATTTTGTATAAACAAAATGAAAAAGTAATTTTGCACTTGGCTTTATCCTATGTTCAGATATATGTACCTGAAATATATGCTAATTTCTGCATATTTAATGAGCTATTGCCTCTTTTGCATATTTAAACATAAAATGTCAAAAAAAATTAAATTTCTCCTATTCATTTGAGTTATTAACTGGTAAAGTTTCATGGTCCTATTTGTAAATAAAAAAATTTACCCTCTTCACCTTAACTACGAGACACTACAGCTTATACATATTACTTTTATATTGCCGGACTATCAGTGCTTATAAAGCACATACAGTACAGGCCAAAGGTTTGGACACACCTTCTCATTTAATGTGTTTTCTTTATTTTCATGACCATTTACATTGG
>JAUCMT010000059.1:13707293-13723710 GCA_032357475.1 Enteromius thamalakanensis
GGAGACACCGCTCAGCAGTATTTTGAAAGTGATTGCAGTACCAGTTTTGGCCATTTCTTACCTAATGCTCCTTTAAGGGGCATAACATGCTTGAGGTATCACAATGCACTGGATAGCTATGGACTATGATTATAAAATACTGTAAATGAATAAACTGTTTAGCGTGATGACACAGAACGTGTCTGACAGCGCCTGTATATTCCCATTTAGCAACTTGTTAGCAATTACCTTTTTTTAAAAAACATGAGTGGTGTTTAACTGGTTGGGTTTTATGTTGTAAAATGAAATGTGAAAGTATATTGAGCTTGTTAACCCACAGACCTTTAGGGAATTTAAGTCCTGTTCAGAAAACCCAATGACTTTGGTGCTTCCGGGCTTTTGCTTACAAAGTGACATTATAGTTTCATTACTCTATAATGTACAGTGTGTGAAAGAAAATGTTTTTTGAAGCTTCAACTGCATAAATACATTGCATTACACCAAATACACAAAATAGAACTGTGCATACACAACCCACAAAAGAGAATATCGAGTACAGAGAGCTTCTCATACCTTCATTATTAGCAACGGGTGCAGGGAACTCTGTCACACAATTGCAAATGCTAAAAACAGCAATGTTAATAAATGTTTATCTGACAGATCATGTAGAATTGACACTTCCCACATTGTATGTCAGATACAAAACTGTACAGCTCACAAAAAAATTGGTATAATAAAGATCAGCTTCACAGCAAAAGAAACTTTCAGATCTGCATGGATAATCTGCATGATTCATTTCTGCCGCAGAACCCATAGCCCCTTGATCTGTGCATTACCATGACAATCAGAGCTTACGCCGTCGAAGATGACCCTCACTTACATGTGCTCACCTCAAGCCATCACGCTTCCACAGATAACAGTTTTTTTTGGTTAAAATGACTCACTTCCGTGGAGATGTGCGAGCGCTCGACTAATGGCTATTATTGACAGCACTCGTAATCCCCGCTGAAAGCTTTTCAAAGGCTTGATTCTAAGAACTGGGATTTTTGAAAAGTAATTGTAAAACTGGGTTGGCTTAACAAACTTTAATAACAAACACTTAGTATAGAGCTATGCTATACACAGGACAAAACAGACAGAAATTGACTTTTTGATTAAGGGGTGACATTTCCCGCCTTAAACAGATTTCCAGGGGCATTTTTTAACGTTACAAATGTATACTTTTTAATTTTTTAAAATCTTATTGTATAAATGCAACTAAAATAATAAAGCTGTTACCAATCAAATGAAATATCTACAGAATCTGAAATGGTATTTAGATGTAAAACAGCAATAATGCAGCTCAGAGATGGCATGAGTGCATTTACACAGCAGGTACTTGCATACATTTTGTTACAAGGTTAATGTATTAAATATATAATATATTAAATATAGACATGGTGGAGAAATGGAGGGGGGATTACATTATAAATATTAAACTACTGAAATTATTAAAAGGCCACTGAATCAATTTCATTCATTTTAATTTCATTCCTGAATCATTTGTAAAGCATAAGTCTAGCGCCATGCTCTACTATTTGAGCTACAGGAAAGCTACTATTAACTATGACTTTTCCCTCAATTAATTCTTAATTTGCTGCTTATTAATAGTTAGAAGGCAGTTGTTAACTTTAGGTGTGTTGGGTAGGATTAGGGATGTAGAAAAAGGTCATATAGAACAAGGAATTAATACGTGCTTAATTAGCACTAATAAATGCCTAATATTCTAGTGATATGCATAAATAATAAGCAACTAATAGGTGTAACCATAAAATTAAATATTTATAATACATATTCATAATTTACTGAAAGTGATCTGCTGTGTACAAATAACATAGATTTTTTTGTTTCATTCATGTAAAATAAAATTTCATACTTAAAAACAAATTTGTATTTTATACAAATTGTTTCGTTATGGATCAATTCCAGGAATAAAATAAGGTTTATACAACACAGTCTCACGAGCAATTCGTATTTATTCGTACAAGGTCCAAATTTGTGCCAATTCGTACTAATTTGTACGACCTCACTCGTACAATTTCGTACGTTTTGTCTAAAATCACGTGATGGGTAGGTTTAGGGGCGGGGTTATGTTTAGGTCATTTGTACAAATTCATACGAAATGCCATCTCGTAAAATATTTATGATTTAGAATAAATTGTATGAATTCGTACGAGTGAGGTCGTACAAATTCGTACGAATTAGCCACCTCGTAAAATACATACAAATTGCCGTGAGATCAGGTTGGTATATCTAAGTGGAAACTTTGGTTTAATGAATCTAGTATTTATTTCCTTTTTATTCCTGTTTAAATTAATGTACGTAGATGTGTCGTACGATGATTTTGTCCTCCATAGTTTCGGTTGGACTTCTTAGCAAACAAGCAAGTCAGTAAGTCTTCGTTATCCAAACTTTTGGTGTATTCAAATCATGTTGGTAAGATTGTATTTAAGAGATGAACACACATGAATGGCTCCACAGTTTTGCCATTTCGTATTTTGTTTAATTTTTATACAGAATGTATTCTCATAGCTTTGGGGTTGTGACTAATGAAACTATTTTAATTTTGGGGTGGAGTAACCCTTTCAGTCTGGCACAATAAACTAGTTCTATCAGGGCTCTTGGAAAATTTAGCATGGTAATGGATATGTAAGTCTTTATGTATTTTATGTATTTGGCAATAAAAAATTTGTTTTTATTGCGCAAGACTGAAGTTTAGGGACTGTTTTAAAGATGTTTTTAAAACAGAAGATGAAGATGAACAAAGGTCTTAAGACAGCAGTATCTAGAGTTTCATGACAGAGATTGACATTTCCATGTTCGCAATTTGTTAGTACTATGTGAAAATGCTCTAATATACAAATGATTCAATCTAAACCATTTTGAACACACCTGACCACAAAATTATGAATTCTCCACTCATAAATACAGACTTTTCAGGAGGACCTGAATGCCACAAACAGTCAATGACCGCTGACTTTTAAATCATACACAAACTTTCTAAAAGTGGCAAATATGAGGTTTTAAACACGCAAAAATGCAGGTGTGAGAGATATGCTGTTAGCTTATTAGCTATGTCAACAGCAAAATATAACTAGACTTTGGTCTGTTTCTCACACAGTCCTATTGTATAGCCTCAAATGTAGAATATAGCAGACAAGTCATAAAAGCTAATATTATTCAGCTCTTATGGTGCTTTTGTGATTGGTTTTTAAAGCTTGACACATCCAGGTCACTCTAAGCGTGTGTTGAAGTGTAAACACTCAAAAGCTTTCTGTAACCAAGACATATAAAAAAATAAAATAAAATAAAAATAATAACATAAAAAAAGGACAGCAATTAATCAGACATATCTGTGAGACTTTAACGCTCACTACAATGAAACAGGATCTTTCTGAAATGCTGTAAAGATGCTTCAGAAATGAACTATATGGGCATGTTGAGGGATTCTCAGCTGTCCGTGCTGTGTTGTCTCTCGCTGGGTGTGTATTAATGAGCTTTTCCCTTCATCAATGACACTCAGGGTCGTGTGGCTGACGGCAAAGTTCACAGCCCTGTTTACAGCTCAGGTGAGAGATGCTCGGGGAAGAGGTGTCACCTCCACGATAATTAAAAAACGCAAGCGTTCACTGAGGGGGCTGTCCTTCAACCGCCTACATGCTGTTCTGGGAAAAGACTGTTTGTATACTCTGTAAGGAAATGCTTTGAGAAAAACGCCTGAAATAGAGCTTAGCCATCTTCCCAAAACACTGTGTGGTATGGTTTATTGATTTATGGTACTAGCAGTTCCTGCTGCATTATATTCAATACAGAGTGATGTAATACAATGTAACATAACCATATTTGATAATTTTATATATAATGTTTTTTTCAGTAACACACGGAACACTTATTCCCAACTACCACTTTCCCCTCAATAAATTCCTAATTTGCTGCCTTTTGATAGTTAATAAGGTAGCTTTTGAGTTTATGTATTGGGTAGGACTAGGGATGTAGAATAAGTGCTTAATTACTTCTGATAAATGGCTAATATTTTAGTAATATGCATGCTAAATTGAGCAACTAGTTAAGAGAGTATTTTATTTTTTTTATTTTAGATAACAGTGTCTGCCAAACTAACCAAGGAATGAATAAATCAATAAATGTATTGATGCCTAAGGTGTACATAACATAATTATAACAATTTTACATCATTTCTACCATTGGAGTAACTAAACTTCAAAATACCACACAAATAATTCAATATGATTGATTGATTGAATACCATAACTGAAGATGCAGTGACGCTCCGAGTGTCTTCCTCAGGTCCCTCATAACTCTGTACAACAAATAAAAAGACATGAGGTAACTCAAAATGCTGTATTATTGTATCAATATTAGTAATCTAGTAACATAGAGGCAGTTTGTAAAAAAATAAAAGAAATCACAACCATGAGCTCATTAACATATGACAAGCCTAATATGCATTCTAATTTTGAAGGTACAAGAGCAAATATCAATGATTAATTATAAGGGTGAGGTTGGAAAATAGTCATGAAACATGTGATAATTATTTTGGTGACAGATAATTCTGTGCTTGTACAGCTTGTATGATGCCACTCAAATGCTCATCTCTCATTATGTGAAGCCTCCTGATGTTATGATGGACATGCAGACACTACGGGAAATGTAAGATAAATGGCAGATGAGCAATCGCTGGAGAATATAGCGGAAGCAAGGGATTTCACATTCTCAAACTCACATCCTTTATTCATAACTATAATAAAGTTGAGTATTACAACAACTAACATTCTGACATTTATTATTGCTGTTTTTTGGTAAAACATCACTATTGATTTTGCTTATAAGGTTAATGTGAAGAATATATAATGATTTAATCAACCTAATTGCTGAACATGAATTTGTGATTACATTTTCTACCCTTTTCTCCATTGCCATTTATAAACATCCACATTCATCCACCTTTATTTCTAGTAGGATAGGAAAATAAGAACAGAATATGAAAAAAAAAACTTACAAACATAAAAACCCCTGAATAAATAATGCCTGAACAAAATGGCCATATTTTAGCACACAGTCTTTCTCTCCTTCTCCACACATACAGCCAGTCTATCTCTCTTTCTCTTGTCAAACAGCGGTGAAATGTGGAGCTCTGACAGCTAGAGAGGCCTGCAGTTTCACACCACTCTACTGTCAGACAGAGAGTCCTCTCCCAATCTGAAACACACTCCATTTGAGAAAAAAAGTGAACGTTTTCCAGAGGGTTATCTCAATTCAGTTTGTATGAAATTTGCACATGTAATAAAAATGTACGATTTGTATGAAAAAGAAAATCTATTCCTAAACCTACTGTACACATCCGTGGAGCAAGAAGAGATTGTACAAAATGTATAACTGATTTTTGTATAACAAATTTTTACATTTAATCATTTAACACGCATGAGCTGTATCTTTATTTTAAGTAAGTATAAACCAAATATAAACACACACTTGTGACGTGCGTGTGAACTTCATAAATTTGACACATATTTGCAGGCCGACTACTACCAAGCCACAGTGGCAACTGACTGACAAAGATTCTTAACTCAGCAAAATAGCACAGCTCATTGTATCTACTGTAATACTAAATTTCGATATTATAATGGCATCATTAATAGTATTTTGTCACCTCCTTTCCTCTGGAATCTTGCATAGTGACGGTAAATGTAACCCCGCACATCCTGATTTTGCTGAGTTTGACGTGTACCTGGGTCAACATATATTTTGTTGACCCTGGAACAACATTTTAATCCAAATTTTAATTTTGACCATATCTCTACACCTAAACCTAACCCTACCCATGAGGAATGCCTAAAATCAGATCGAATTATAGATGACTGATGCTGATGTACAAGCACCAGAACACTGATCGTAAGCCTAAACTTCCCAAAAAACTATTAACTGGTTCTTCAAATCTGATTGATTAATCAAAATTGAAAGATGTTGACCCAGGGACACGTTGAACTCAACAAAATCAGGTTCTGCATCAGGTTCTGCTCTGTTGCACTATTTGCATAATATCCATTGTTTTCTATGTAAACACATCTCTAACCATTGTTTAAGCATGTTTTACAGTGTCTCGCGCATGACACGGCATTCTAAAAACGCAGTGTTTAAATCAAAATAATTCAGAATAAGACAGAAAAACAATGACGGCCTGGCTTTCATAGAGCAGCTTACGTACAGTTTGCATCAAGCAGATATTCTTCAAAATGCTGCTACAGTGAAATGGAGAAAAACAGTTGTTGAACCACAGATGGCAGATGGAGCATTCATACGATGTCTTTCATACTTTTATATATATATACAGTCTATATATATACACACATAAGTGGTATTATACTGGTTTTGTCTGATATGCATTTAATAGAAAGAGTCTTATTCTTTACAGTGTTTCTAGCATGTGATTAATATGACTTCAGGCATGAACAAAAAGAAAAGTAATTCTGTGATTAAAAGCCCAGAGCTAAACATGGGAATAGTACATTTTTATTCATAATCTATGAGATTTAGCGGACCATTTGCATATCTAAATGATTTACATATGGTACAGAGACCCTCTAGTCATAAATAATTTAATATCACAACATTTCCTGAAGGAGTAGCTCATCAGGGCAACATTTAACTTTAATTACTCTTTTAAAATCACAGTTATGATTCAATAACTCGCTCTCAAAACTAAATGTACCTCAACAGATTACTGAGACGGAAATGTGGCAGTGGCCAAAAAACAGACAGAGGAGAGGGGGAGGGAGAAAGAGAGAAGGATGGATAGAAGAGATGCCAATGAAGGATAGTGTATGAGTGTGTGTTTTAGTAAAGCGAAGAGAAAAAAAAGATGAGAAATACAAACGCTGTCATCATTTACTCATCCTCACATCATTTCAAACCTGTCCAACTTTCAGTTATCTTCAGGCACAAATCAAGTTAATAAAGCTCCAAAACATACATATGGCATTGTAAAAGTAGTCTATAGTAATCTGTGTAATTCTGTTGAAATAAACACATAAATAAGACTTGAAGGAATGAACCACATCTATTTAGAAAATTAAATACTTTAAGCTTGAAAAATTCTACCCTGAACAATACCATTACGAGCCTCAAGTAACAACAAAACGCCACCCCCCCAAAGCATCTGAGAGTGATAATCAGGTCCCCAAAATGCAATGTGATTCATCTTATACTAATTAAAAACCTTGCACAGCAACATTAACATATTAATTGAGGTTCAA
Source organism: Enteromius thamalakanensis (assembly GCA_032357475.1). NCBI lineage: Eukaryota > Metazoa > Chordata > Actinopteri > Cypriniformes > Cyprinidae > Enteromius > Enteromius thamalakanensis. The sequence continues at coordinate 13,714,583 of JAUCMT010000059.1, forward strand.
GCACAGGGCTGTTATGATGAGGAAATTCAAATGAGTCTTTCAGGAACAGAATAGAAATTGTGGAAACAGAGGGGTGAAGATAACACACACACACACACAGCTCTTGTACAAATGGCCTTATCTCCAATAGAGGCTCATATGTGTGTGATCTGACACATCACCCACTTCCATTATCAGACGGCATTTAGAAATGAAAAACCCATTTACTCCCATTTACATTCCGTCTGCCTGTGGGAGAAAGATCTCTTGCCCCACAATGTTCCCCTGCATTGTCAAAGTGACAGGATGGTGTGCAAGGTCATCTGAAACCTCTCACTGTGCTTGTTTGAAGAGGCAAGCAACAACGGCTTACTGGCTAGTCATTTAAGAAAGGCCATTTTCTCATTTGGTAATGTGTTATCTCTTACGTATGTGTGTGCATTCAAGGTGGCGTGGAAAAACACTGATGTTTTAGTTAAGAGAAAATGACTAGGCTCCATCTGACACCAAGAGTTTCATGGATTCATAGGTTTAGGCCATTGATCTGGAATACATAAAAAAAAAAAAAACATTGTAACTTCTTTTTACCAGGAGTGGCAGCGAGGACAGGCTTGGATAAGCGTGAAATCACAGGATAAAGGAAGAATATCTGTTGTTTCAGTCTTGATTACTACCACGGCTGCCCTAATATTTTCTTTCAGCAGGATGTTAGTGGGGATGCCATTGCAATACGAGATGTTTTCCTTGTAAAACCTGCTAAATACGGTACAATTTTGTTTTAGAATTTTTAACATCTAATCATTCCAGTGATTCCTTGTTGACAAAGTCGTTCACACACCAGACGGGACTTTCTGTATTTGTGTTCTTAAGCAGAAGTGGATAGAGTTTAATCAGTAATGAACAATTTATTGTTAACGAGTTTGCAGTAAACTGCAAAAAACAAAACAAAACACCATATTTGTTATATTTTGTATCTGCACCGGTGGCTTCGTGAATTTAGCCCCCTCCATAGGAGCAGCTTCTAGACGCTCTATATCAAGGAGGGTGGTGGAGAGGAGGCGGAACAGTACATAGAACAGGGGGATAGATGGATGGGTGCCCTGGAGGCTGAATGGGGCAGAGTTTCTGGAGGCCTCCAGGGATCCCCAGGAGTGAGGAACGGCGGATCTGGCCCTTAGGGTGGCCACTGCGGGTCGATCCCCATCCCACCCCTCCCCATCATGTCCCAGGCAGATCTACCCATCCCCAGAACTGGAATCCGCGGGTGACTGAATTGGCATGCCTGGCAAAACATCAGGAACCGGATCTGGAATAGATGGACTGGAATCCGTGGGTGACTGGATCTGCAGTTCATGCTCGCACTCTAGTTCCTAAGTGTGGAATCCATGGCAGACGGTCTCAGCGCTCCTGGCTGAACTTCTGGACCTGGAACGGCACTCTGCGGATCTGGATCCGGAAAAGTCTGTGACAGCGCTTCTGGCCGTGAAGGTGGAACGATTTTGCGGAGGTGATTGCTGTTTGCTCTGGTGCGATGACGCTCTTCGACGGCGCAGGACTCGGATAATGCTCTAGCGGTGCTGCGTCAGATCTGAGAAGCTGTCCAGCCTGGGCACGGACCATCATTAGGCTGAGAAAGACTGCTGACCTCCATTTTAAGCCGGGAGCTTGACGGGGCTGAGACAGCAGGCGCAGCCATCACTGCGGGAAGCTTTTAACCGCTCCGAGACCCGACCGCTCTGCGAGTTGATAAAACTCCTTTACATAGGTCTTAGAGTGTCAGTGCCGCAAGTCCTGTAGCAAACGCCACCTCCATTTGTTTTGGTCTGTCGTTCTGTCACGAATGCATTGAAGTCGGAATCTCACTTCTCAGCAGGTAATCAGGCACGGAGACAGAGGTGCAAAATAAAAAGGTGAACATTCAATGAAACAAAACAGATTACAAGGATGCTGAACGAAGATGCGAAGATCTGTGCTGACACGAATCCACAAACATAACTTTACGACAGACATCGAACAAGAGACACACTGTAAGATAGAATTGTGAAAAGGGTTGATGGTAACAGGGTTGACACTGCTCCGTATGTGTGTTCATGGTGTGTGTTTGGTTGTTCTTCTCACAGCTGTGTGTGTGTGCACATTGGATGGGTTAAATGCAGAGCACAAATTCCAAGTATGGGTCACCATACATGGCCACAAGTCACTTCACTAACTCACTCACTTTTTTTTTTTACAGTTCACTTCACTATGAGTCTATAATGCATTTATTAAAAATGTGTCACACTTTATTTTAAGGTCCATTTCTCGCCATTAATAAACCATTAACTATGACTTTTAAACTTGTAATTTGCTGCAGTTTAGGTATTGGGGATGCAATGATCTGGAATATGGTAATGTGAAACATGCTTTATAAATACTAATAAACTGTCAAAATGTTTATAATAGGCATGCTGACTAAGACTTTTTAATAGATAATTTACTATACAATTAGTAACAGGTTTGAAATTACAAAGGAAAGGTATCAGACAAATCGGATCAAAATTTGATTAAATTGACATTAATGGTAATTACAAAATCCAAAATAAAACACATAATACAATTTATTTTCAATGATAACATATGTTATGCCATGAATTAGTTTTAAGAAATAAACTCATATTGAACTCAGATCACTCAGTGAGAGTGTGTGACATCATAGAAGGCAACAAACAAACCTGCTGTGTATGTCTACCCAAATCAAGAGGTTTAAAAACGTGCTAAGATCTGACACAGGAGGGCAGGCCGGGCTGACCTCATCAGCGGGGTGACCAACCTCACTGTACAACTAAGACGTTCACTGAGCCAGGACAAGCAGGAGTCTCTAAGAGGATTACAAAAGACAAGCTGAGAAAACATGATGAGCCAAGGCCAGATATGCACTTGAGTATGTAATAATGAGCATATGCTGTTCGATCAATTGAAACTGAGAGCTACCGAAGAGACCTGGATTGTTAATTTCTTAATTTGTGCTTGACTATTAAAAATGATAAAATGTTGTTTGAGGCTTTTTAGGAGTTGTTATTTGGAGTGATTATTAGTGTGCTGCTGCTAGGTTGGCAGAAGAAATCAGTTTATTGACAGGTTCACACTGCAGGAATCTTAGCCACAGTTTTGTGGAAATTGCTGACAAATGTCTGATATCAGAGGCAAATTGATGCTCATTCATCGATGCTCATTCACAGAGACTTAGAGATGCAACCTTAAGCTCACACTGCGCTCGCATTTTGGCCAAGTTTTGGTTGTCTGAGATAAATTTTTTAAATCCTAAAACCCAAGACACACTGCACAAGTTTCAGCTGTGCCAGACGAAAGATCGTGAAACAATAGTGGTGATTTCAGTCATCACGGCTCATAATCGGTGGTCCTTTGTCAAGATGATCAAAGACCGCTATTTTTGCAATCCTTCGACCAAAGATAGACTAACAATACAACATCATCACCGTGTTTGCTGCTACAGTTCACGTTTACTGACCAACCAATAACAATCTGACATTAAAAAAATCAATGTAACATGGTGCTAAAATGTAAATCTGGTTACCTCAAGCTCTTCTTTCCCTCTTTCGCCACTTCCACTTTTTTCAAAGTAATATTTCACATAAAAACTATTTATCATTTTATTGATGTATCGATTTATCGTGCTCTTTTCGATTACCACTAGCACATGCTGATGATGCCATTTTATTTTCTGTAGTAACGAGCATCACCGCCTATGAGTCAATATTTGTCTTCTTTGTAGTCTACACACATCGTAGCCAAGTTTTTAATGTATCTTGACTGTCAGTTGTCATTAAGTCTGTTATTAATTGACAACTGAGATCTCACTTGGTGAGACTTTCATCATGTTCGAATAGTCAAGCAACAATCATAAAAGACTATTAAAAAATCAGTGTGACAACCTACAGCCAATGCAAGAGCACGACACAGGGCAAAGGAAAGTCATAATAACTCTTGTGTTTGTTGTTCATTGAAAAACATAAAGCGGTGCTAGAAAGCAGGTGCTTAAAAATGTAAATATCATTTAACGAAACCGTATTTCTGCTTTTCCATAAGCGCCACCTGCTGTCAGATCAATATGCATTTTCATTCACCTGATGTTACTTCGTGTTGATCTGGACTGACAAATCAGATGCACAGCAGCAACTAGCCTGTAGCCCAGACAGTCTCACAGTGTGAGAAGAGCAGCAAACCCACGACTTTGAAAATCACACAGTGTGAACCTGCCATAGAATAAAAAAGACATTGTATGTTTGTGTGTTTACTGACTTTGCATGAGATAGCCGCTTCACTGAGCAGAGATAGGGTGTCACTCTTTAAGGAAAGCAGGTCGCTGCTGCTGAGTTCAGTGCCGTCGCTTGGACTCGCGTTGCGACTGGAATCACTGTGCATCATGTCCTCAAGTGTTACAGATAAATTTATGTCCTCCACCTGATCTGACGAGACCTGAAATACACAAATATGCATTCAAAATGTCAACAAAAACAGATCAATTATACACTGGATTCATCTTACTATTCTGTTTAATTTTGTGCTGTTGGTTGTGACGGGGTTCAGGTTGTGGTGCTTTCCATTGGACCTCAGTATGTCATCACGGACAGACAGTGAACGTCTTGGTTATGTACAGTATGTAACCCTCGTTCCCTGATGGAGGGAATAGAGATGTTATGTCCCCCTGCCACAACCTCAAACCATCGCTGAGGGCCAGGGACTAGTTCTTGACTCCTCAGCAAAACCTGATGAGTGGTTGCACCTGCCGCCTTTTTATACCCATACAGCAGGGAGCGGGGAGCAGGATGCAAATTCCAATGTTTTCCAAATGTTTTCTCTTAATCAGAGCAAATCCGGGCTCCAAGCAAGACCCCCGGTCTGCCGTCATAACATCTCTGTTCCCTCCATCAAGGAACGAGGGTTACATACGTAACCGAGACGTTTCCCAATACTTTTGCAAATATTTTGTCAGCAAACACAAATGTTTCATGAAAGCATTGATATATAAATATGTGTTAAAACACTGGTCATCAAAATGATGGACACTGTTTTGAATGATCTAGTTTAGGTGCTTACTTTAAAGGATCTAGTCTAGGGTGCGAACAGTTCAAATGAATATTTTCAAAAATCAATTCAAACAAGAATAGTGCAGAACCAGTGTGATTCCCCCAACACATCAACACAGATCCTCAACATGAAACAAACCTCAGCGATCAATTTCAATAGAACATGAAGTCTTTCAGCTCTCCATGACATCTCTTTAAATTCCCTTATGCGAAGCTATTTATCATATAAAACAATCCTTTTACAGACATGATGCGAGTTACATTCATTTGTGCCATGGAAGAGAATGAAAAGACTCGCCTTACTTGTTGCATGCAATTAAAGCCCAACAAAAAGACACAGGAAACAGTTTAATATCTCATAGAGACTGTAATTACCCGGTGAGAGTCCCGCGGGACCTCATTACTGAAACACTCTCATCACACAAACCGCTTATAAAAACACTCTCCTCCAGCAGTAAAGCACACACACTTGAGCCATTCAATAAAAGAGACACATCAATCAGTTCAGAGCAGGTAATTACTCTTGAGAAACAGCACTGCTGCATCTTTACATAATTATGACACCAATTTACACTATAATAAAGCCTAACCCTCTTACTGACAGAAATCAGAATAAAGTTGATTGATAATCACAAAAAAAGTAAAATGAGAAAATTCAAAGTTATATAGACGAAAAATAGACTCACAGAGACATGTCAGATCTACATTTTGTCTCCCCCCCCAAAAAAATAAAAGAAGCAACGTTTTGTTTTTATATTGAGTGTTCAATGTGATATTATTTATGGCAATTAAAATATCTTTGTATGACAATTAAAAAGCTTTACACATTTTTTTGAAGCACCACAACTACTTTCAAAATAGTTAAAAATAAGAACTTAGTTTGAGCACCAAGTCAGCATATTAAAATGATTATGAAGCTTTGTCACAGGAATTAATTACAGTTTTAATTAAATTGAAACTTTCATTGCTTTGATTGTAATAATATTTTACAGTATTACAGAAAACAAACAAACAAAAAGTATATTTCAAACATTGATTGGTGACTTGTTAGGGAGTATTAATACACAGCAGATAATACTAAACAAGAACGCAGGTGAGAATAACAGGTAACTACGAAAAATGAACAACATAGGCAAGAAAATGAAAATCTGAAAATGCAAACACATAAAAATGAAAATTGTTCTTGTTGTTTTTGGGTAAAAATATAGAAATTTATGGCATGAAAGGTAAAGTGTCTTTGTGAAATTGCTAAACTCACACCTATTTCCCAAACACTCCCATGTTGTCCACTGGTGGGACAAACAGATCTCACTCCAAACTCCATGCTCAAGGCATGTTTACCCGACAATACAGAATCTACTAAAAACAGAAAATGTGTAATGCGTTTTGTCCATTCGTTTAAACAACAATTTGCAATTTTTGAAAACAACACAGCTCCAAAAAAGTGATTTTGCGAAAACGGTGACATGCGTATTACGTGTACAGTCTATACGAATGTGTTTCCTTACAAAGTGACATCACCATCTACTGGTCTGGCAGGAATTGTTTTCACCTGTTTTCCCAGATAACAGTATATCGTTTTGACCTTGTTGTCTGTAAGCAAAACTTTCTCAAAAGTCAAAGGAAAAACGTTTTCGTTTTTAGCGCACTGTTGTCTTGTTAACATACCCTCAGTTTATAGTTTCATTTCACATTGTTGGGAAGTTACAGCCCTGATTAATGTGGCCCTGATTACAGGGACAAAAGGCTAATAGTTTATTTGCACCACAGCTCCATTTGTCTCTAAAACATGCAAATGTGTCGCCTGCACACTTCTCTTCATCTTCATATTATTTTGGCTCATCCAAGCAGCACGTGCACAGCTGAGATAAATTACATCTAACATTACCGGAAAACATTAGTCTCTTTATTGCTGTCCTTTAACAGACCTGTCAAAAAGCCTCTAAAAACTCTGCGGACAAGTTGAGTCTGAGGCCTAATTAACTTTGTGCAAGTATTCATGTACTGGTGAGAAGGAAACTAAAGCTTCACTTTGCTGGTTTTGATCAGTATCATGGTGTGAGCAGAAGTGCTAACGACAACTGGAACATTGTCATAACGACTATCTCTGATGATCATGTAGCGCTACACTTCTGAAGACTCTTCATACGCTTTAAGATGCAAGAGTCAACTGAATTGCTCGAATGAGAACAGGGGAGAGATAAACTTGGGGGGAGGATGTCGAACGTAAAATAACAAGAGAATCTCGTGTCAACTGCGCTGCATACATCTGCGACAAATCAAAGGGAATAAACAACACTGTGATTCGCGTGCACCTTGACAGGCCGAGCCGAGAGCCAAAACGAAGGCGTTTCTGACAGGCGACGACTCCGGGTGAGCCTCCGAGTTACTAAACTCAACTTTTTACAATCGCTACACTAAATGTGTGATGACATCGCAGCGTGAGTCTGGCACATTGAGAGCAGTTTTACCTCGAGCTTCGCTGAAATGCTGTGTGTGCTTTAGAAACTACCACTCGTGTTTCACATTGCAGCTGAAAGGCTGTCATAATAGCACGTCACGTCCTGTAGACGCTGCACCCCACTAGCAGTCTACCGCTAAACACTCATCAGAGACACAATCGCTTCTAAACCTTTAAAGCTAATACTCTGTTCTTTAACAAAGTTTATTTTGCACTGAAGACCACTTACAAGCCTAGCTGAGGTCTCTTGCAACAGTGAGGTCGTAATTTAGCCATAGAAGTACATTGAACAGCTGAATGTTGCTGGAACTGTACACTTTTAACACATCTAAGGTGAAATGACCTATTTGGTGACTGGTTATCCTCCAGCAGAGTTCATATTGTCACTTTACAGTGCTGGATACTGAATAGATGTTGACGTGTAGTTCTTGTGACTTCTTACATATTAAAACAATTTATACTGAAAGGTTTTAAGTGACACCAAAAATGTACTCTCCCTGAAGATAAGTCACATAATACAATGAATAGCAACTATAAAGAAGTGCATGAAGCTATATTTAATATAGTGTTAACACATTACTGTATATAAAAACCAAGTTAGATAATCAGATTAATTTTTAAGTAATTTTTAAGTAACTAAAAAAGTAATGCATTACTTTTAATTTTATAAGAAAATATCTGGGTTATGGAGTGAGGTGAAGAGGCATTTCCTTCAGTCTTAGTCACTTTTGTAACAGTAACAATGCACTACGTTCCATAAAAACTAAGTATTGCAATTACTTACTTTTTATCGAGTAACATATATTGTAACGTATTACTTTTAAATGTAACTTTCCACAACACTAGTAACAATACACCTGTCACGATCAGCTGCATGTGCCAATCTAATCTGGATGGCACTCCAGCTATTCATAAACCGTATTTGTCTTTGCCTTGTGATCTTTGTGTTTTGTTGTGCCATGTGCTGTTTATTTACCTGTCAGCTCCCTCATGTCTGCTCCTCATTTGTAACTCTGCCTTCCTCATCCATGTTCATTCACTTCCAGCCGTGTTTTGTCCAGGTGTATCTGATTAGTCACTGTATAAATTCACTCCCCATGTCTTGATTGTCTGTCGGATGTTAACCTTATATGTTTGTTAAGTCTTGCTCTGCGTAGCTTGTGCAAATTTCTCATTTTCTTTGTTTTGTCTAAATAAATGTCAAAGTTTTCGGTGATTCCTGCCTTCGTGTCCTCTCTGCTCGCGAGGAAGCGTGAGCGCAAGCCTTACAAGCTCTCAGTGTGACAGAACATCCGATCCACAAGCGAGATGCCATTCTCCGGAGAGAATGCGTACATCCCGGCGGGCTTGCCATCTCGCTTTGCCTTATTGAGGGGTCCGCCTCCGAGATCGCACCATTCAGCAGAGTTGCAGGATGTGGCTACAGATTTGTTTTCACGGTTCTGACCACCGTGCTTGTCACCTCTAGCAATCATTTCATCAGAGGAGGCAATGAGAATTATGGAGTTGGGTGCACTCGCACTCGTTCCCTTTCAGTCGGTCACTCTGACGTCACGTCGGTGACCGACGAATAGGAATCTCGCCTCGAGATGCCAAAACAA
>JAUCMT010000059.1:13740078-13770156 GCA_032357475.1 Enteromius thamalakanensis
GTTTACATCTTTTCAAGAAAACACTAGCACAGATAAAAAAAACAAAAAAAATAATTAATAATAAAATATATATATATATATATATATATATATATTTAAACAAATGAATAAATAATGACCTTGACATCCCGTTAAGGGTCTATAGAGATCATCTGTACAAAAGAATTTACGGTTTTCATGTCACATGATAACGAAATAACCCCTGTAGATCGGGTAGGTTGGTTACACCACATTGTCTTTGATTTACAGGATAGGGTTTAATAAAACATAAACAATATTTTAAAAGAAAAAGCGGGGAAAATGGCGTAGAGCCTTTAATAGACATTTTTCCTCCCTGGTAAATTTTACAATCGAGTTCCTACAAACCTTCAACCTCTCACATGCATTATATATTGTCTTTTTTGATAGATTTAAGGCTTGAGAAAAAAAAACCTACAATTACATAATTACAAAATGTCGTTGGCCTTTACAATAGTAAATCTTTTTCGCTAATTTGCTAATATTGTAAGCCTATATTCCCTGCTGTTTCTACCAGGCATTTCTAACACTAACAAACCTATTATCGCTTGATCGCAGCTGACTGCGCAGAAAGCCGCACGGAGGATCAGGACGCGGCGGATAGTGTCATCATCGACGGTGGAGAAGAAGAGGAGCACCGGACAGACTCTCCGGTGCCCACGACCTCCTCTCTCCGAGACGAGCTGAGCGAAACCGAGAAGCCCCTCGGTGAGAACTGCAAACCCACATCTGTCATTCATTCCGCGAACCCGACCCCCAAACCCAAACTCTGGTCTCTGGCCGAAATTGCTACGTCGGATAAGAGGAGCGACGAAGCGTCACAACCATCAGGGGCGTTATCGCCCGCCGGGTCACCAGCGCAGTGCCCCTTTCCCCCCAGACACTTATACTACAGATCTCCTTTCTACGCGGGCTTCACGAACTATGGCGCTTTCGGAAACCTGAACGGTTCAAACCCTGCGCATCGGAGTGGAATTAACCAGGCCGTGTTACACAGAGCGAGAGAGAGCAAGCTGACTCTGGAGATGTGCAAAGAACTCACCTTCGAGCACAAGAGGGCGAATATTTAGTGTTTCTATTTATTGTGTCTTTACTGAAAAGTATGACGAATGGCCAACGAAAAGCGTTCTTTACCCGAAGCATCAAACTTTTTTATATATAAAAAAATAAAAAAAATAAATAAAAATTTCTTAGCATATCTATTGTGAGATATTTGTGCAAGAGGCCAAAGCACTAATTTAAACTTTTTTTTGTTTTTTTTGTAATTCCTATCAGCTGTTTAAATTATTTCCCTAGTCCTTAATGGATCTTCACTCATAATGATTATCTGCGCCATTCTTGCTGTCTAATTGGAGCATTTTGGATTTTCAAGCAATCTGGCAACGCATATTCTACAATCAGTGGTTTTGTTTGTGGATGGTTAATTATGCACATGTTAGACTTAAACGAAATATACATAAATCAAACCCATTTTATTAAGAAATGTTGAAATAGATATGTGAGAGTTTTATATGCTTAAAGAGAAACTATATTTGGGTTGGCATCAGGTTCAGTATCATCAAATTCTCTCCCTGTTCTGAAGACATCAGTCAAGGAAATTTAGTATCTGCGTAGGTATTGCATCCAAGATATTCTTTTACATGCATTTTGACCCGTATATGGATTATCCTATCGTCTGTTCTTTGCAGAATGGTGTGCAGTGCCTTCCTGATTTGCTCACAACTGTGCTACACCTACATGGACTCAAAGAAAACACTCCATAACTGTAACACTCGCCTCCTGGGCATAATACGCTGGATAAATTGTAAATTTAAATAGCACAAGTTAACATTTATTGCAGGGGATTATGGGACAGTACTCTTAAGTGCAGGAGATATTAAATTTATGCTCCATAAAGCATCTTCTCACGAAATGTGTCTTGCTTTTTTTCCCTGTGATGTGGAAATGGCGAGGGGCTAAAAATGTTCAAAGAGCATTTTAAAAAGGTTTTAAACGTGTAAATTCAAAATTTAGTAAACTCTTTGCAAGAAAGACAGGATTACCACAGATTGGCCGTTTCTGCTCGAATAGCGGAGTCCGACATCAACAAACATCAGAGAAGCGACTCAGGCCCCGTGGCTTACAGGGGTAATACAACGTTTTTGTACACAAAACCATGAAAAGAGGCTGCGAGGACTTGAAAAGCTCTCTAATCCCTCCAGTAAATTCTAAGTTCGGGTATATGTTTATTCTCGGCGCAATGCTATTTCACAATTCACTGAATTCAAAGCTTTGTAACTGAAGAAGCTCCGGCGAAACTATCCAAACTATCCAATCATCTTGTGACCAGTGTCATATTCAACGCAGTCATTTTATCTTTTTATTGCCAAACAAGGGGGGTTGGGGGCTGCTGGAGATGAGTTTTCGGTCTGTCTCTTCTATAGACGCGTAAACACAAAATATCACTAGAAATTGCTGTAAAATGGGTTCTGAATGTAGCTGATTCGTTCCAAAATATCTTTCCTCTAGTTCTGTTGTTGCCAGCTGTTAACGGTGTTTTAACGCTCACTTTAACCTCTTATAAAGAGAAGGCATACTGCTTTCTGTAATTTTAATGATATTTCATATACTTTAAAATGGCATGGTTTCAAAACGATACTATACTATAACTCGACGACTTAAAATAAAACAGCCTACCAAAATCACACGTCCTTAAAACATGATTCAAATAATGCCAGAAAAAGATGCATTGATGGCATCGTAAAATGTCACGCTTCTGTATGTTTCAGTCTATGAAATGTGGACAGTTAGAGCGAGATAAATGTGTGAAAAGCTCTTTATTCCGCACCCTAATCAATATAGGTGGGCCGTTTTGAAGCATGCACGCTTTTGCTCTTAACTAAAGGCTATGTAAGGCTTTTAAAAGCATTGATTCGGAGCAGATCGATGGGGTCTGAGAGAGTGTTTTCCTGCATAGTGAGAAGACACTAACAGGCCGCTGATGAGCCAGACAGCACGAGCCAAATTGTGGTTCATTGAGAGCCGGGTTGTTCATATTGCCACTTGCCTACTTCATTCTGGAGTAAAACTACAGAATTTCAAATCAGTTGTTAAGAAACTGCTTTCTTAACTTTGCCTGGCGGACAACATTTATTGGATGTTTTACATTTGATAGTGCATTTGAAATCAGTTTTTATTTAATCTGAAGCTTTTCTGATCAGTGGGTCTCATTGATTCTTATATTGCAAATTGTCATGACCCCAAAAAATGGGTCTTAGGACTGTTATGATCTCAAACAGAAGTGGCAAAAATGCTAATATGAATCTAAATGCGGATGGGCAGCTGAGGATGTGAATAAGTCCTGCACTTTCCAATCAAATTCATTTGTCATTTGGTAAAAGCTAGTCAAATGATGCAGATGGCGTTTATGGCAGTTGAAGTGTGGGTCGGGGGGGTGGGCATTAAATCTCTTGCAATTATAATAAACATGGGTTGTGTTGGGAAAATACATTTTATGTAAATTATTAAGAACACGGGACTCTAAAAAGTCAAAATACAAACACTGTCAAAATGTATTAAGCTTATATCAATGCAAACAATTCTGCATTTTGTTGAGTTTGTACAGTTTATATTAATTGAAAAACACATCAGTGTTTGATTTTGAAGAACAATTTTGGTATGACACTCTTAAAGATTAAGCTAGCAAAACTAGCCTTTTAATACTAAACCATTCTGGGTTCAACAAATAACCTATTTTTAGCAAACAGTTTGTAAAAGAATTTGTAGAACATTTTTATCCTCCACGGTTCCACGGATGTTCAAGGTTCTACAGATTCCAGAAACGTTTTAAGACTGTATCACGCCATTCCATGCAAAATCTACGTTCCTAAGCAAAACCAGCCGAGATCCACTGATCTTCCGATTTAAGGGTGAATTATTCGTGCAGTTATTATTCATTCTCCTAACAAGTGTATTATTGTATTACACTCTGACAGTCCTCCAGGCTTTTGGCAAATAGATTTCATTTAGGGTTCAAAACGGCCAAAGACGCTGATGGCTCAATTTACTTAATAATAGATGGGAAGTAGTCTCTAAAATAATATTGACTTAAACACTCCCGCATGCTGAGCAGGCTGAGGCGGGCATTAAGAGAGGAGGCGTTTTAAACAGACAGCTGTGCTACAGCCTCAGGGCTCCTCTTTAATTGAAAGGATCATTAGGAGCCTCAGCGTCCCTTAGCAACTACAGTCCTCGCCGCATTGCAAATAACGCGCATCGCTCGCCACAAAGCCACAAACGAAACACAAGCCCGCTGTCGTAGCACGCCACATTCAATAACGCATGGATAATTGTGTGCTGACGGATGATTGGCTAATTAAGACACGCCACCTCGCATTGTCTTTGGATGCCAAGGCTTGTTTGGTTATTTACATGAAAGACTGTGAATAATTTAGTACACCTGGAGACAGAAAACAATACGCCTTGTTTACCGTAATGGGAAGGAATAACAATTCTGAGAATTTGTGGATTGAGCTGAGCATTATAATGCCCTGTGTCCAGCAGGTTAATAAACTGAAATACAGCTAGAATTAAATACAACAGAATGAAAAGTGTGCAAGGGAGGTTGAAGAGCTAGTTGGATTGGTGCATACACTGTAAAAAAAAAAAAAAAAGTAAAATGCATGGTTAAAAAGGGCAGTTGTGGCTGCTGGAATTGGACCGTAAAAATACGGTAACAACATTTACAGTTTTGAGTTAAATTTACAGTTTAATACCACAATTCCTTTAACCGATATAATGTTAATATACAAACCTATTAAAGTACTGAAATTAAAATACACTTATAAGCACCAAATGCAGTTGAGTTTTTAAATATAGAATCTGCTCAGTGTCATTCACTAATCACCATCACGGTGAGACTCATTAAACTGAAAAAAACTAAACTTTTAAAGAAAAAACATAAAATTCAAACAAAATTTGACATGCAAAGGCAATGAATTCAGGGAATGTCCCTGTAAATTTACAGTAATTTATCATTAGTGATAAGTGTTTTACCGTAGAATTTTCCGTAAAAATACCGTAGAATGTCATTTTTTACAGTGTACCTTAACTATTGACTATGAAAAATTTCCAAGCTCATTTAATGTTAAAGCATGTCATCACCAGACTTTTTCAAGTAAGTTGTCACAATCGGCCAATAGATGGCCTACTATAGACAAAAAAATTTAACGATAAAACTAAAAATTTAAAAACAAACAAACAAACAAAAAAAAAACAACTGAACAGGATCAAATCTGAGGTTTATTAACAAATGCTCAACCTTTTCTCTTGTATAGTTCAGCTTTTCTGTTGAAAATCTACCTTATCTAATGTATCCAAGTGTTTTATTGTGTTCACTTCTTTACCCATTATAAGAATACAATGTTGGAATGATATGATGATGTTTGGAGGACAAAACTGACAAAATGTATGCACTGATCTAATTTATGCGCTTTTGTACTAGGTGTTTACAAACTCACTACAAGCATAATTGAAGCTTTGACTCCAAATCTTCCAGTTACTTAGATTCGTGCCTAACATCCTATTGTGAGACAACTAGCCCCAGTCTGTTCTGCTCGTAATCAGCTGGTGCGTTCTTTTCTGTCTGATTGCATTATTTCAGGTAGGTGCAGGTATACTCTTTAAACAGCACTGAGCTGAAATCACATTAATATAAAGTGCACGAAAAGTGCATCCGAGATCCGATTAGTGCGTTAATCTTAACACCGTGAGGAACACACCAAGCATTTGCAGCAACGTGCTGGCTTTGTAAACCAATGCATTCATCTCATCTGTTAGAGCATTTAGTTAAGCTGAAGGAAAGAGAATGTTATCCGGAAAGCCGGAACAAAGTTTGAAAGGCAGCGCTCGCAGGTTTAATATCGCTATATCACAAGCACTCCCGCATTACATCTGTAAAGCAACGCATTCAGCAAGAACAATTGACAGAGTGCCTCTGTATTCACAAGGGTTGAGTTATCATATTAAAAATACATTTATTCTAAGTCAATTTTTGAGATTGTTTGGCAGTGCTGGAAACAATAACATCATGGAGGACTCCATATTCCTGCCAGCACCCTGGGGTAGCACTATATTTCTTTTTGATGTGATTAAAACACAATGATGAATATGGTTTGCTTTGTAGTTGAATAATGGGTGGGAAAGCGAGACTGCGCTAGTGAATGGATTCCTTCATCTGAAATGGAAAGGCACATATATATGATTACATTTTGATCTATTCTGAAAGCGCTTAAGGTCATTTGCTGTAAATACTGCGGATAAAAGTTTTACATATATTTGAGGTTGCAGGTATTACCAGCAGCAGCTCATCCATTTTAATATCAGCAGCAGCTGTTTTTATTATAAAAAATTATCTTTTTTTTTTTTTTTATTACTTATAGGCAATGGATAGATGATGTTTTTACTGAATGGAAGCAGCCTTCTTCAAACATCTCGATTCAAGTCATAGTCACATAGAGACTGCTTAGCAAACAAACCAGGCAGGAAACCGCGATGAATTAATAATCAAAAAGCGTTTGGGAGTGATGTTGCCAAGCTCGTGACAACTCTGCCAGATACTGCATGCATGAAAACATAGGAATTGCAGAAAGGAGCCCTGTCACCTCTACCCTTATGAACTTCGATGGAAAACAAGGATCTGGCAACCTCAAAGACTGGCTTTGCATTGAGCACTGAGCTCAGAACTTACTTACTAGAAATCAGATTCATCAGGTTTATGTTTTATATGGAAATCTGTGAGCAAATATGTTTAGATAAAACACATTTGTGACCCTGGAGCACAGAACCAGCTACCAAAAGTAGCATGTGTTTATTTGTAGCAACAGATAACAATACTTTGTATGAGTCAAAAATATTAAACAGTCTTTAATACCAAAAATCATTAGGGTGTTTAATAAAGATCATGTTCTATGAAGATGTTTTGTACATTTCCTACTGTAAATATATTAAAACTTATTTTTGATTAGTAATATGCATAAGAGCTTTATTTGGACAATTTTAAAGGTATTTTTACCAGTGTTTGTTTTGCACCCTCAGATTCCAGATTTTCAAATGTCCTATCCTAACAAACCATACATCAATGGGAAACTTATGTATTCAGACTTCAGATGATGTATAAATCTCAATTTTTTACAAAAAAAAAAAAAGCCTAAAGGGCTCTGTGGTCCAGGGTTCAGGAACACTCCTGAGAAGTTTTATGCTAATGTTTAGTTCAATTCTAGGATGTTTTCCAGGTATTGCTATATGTTCAGGAGTTTTGAGGGGGTTTAGCACATTGTTATGTTTATAGCTTACTTGTCCAACCTAAAATAACTCTCTATGATGTACAACTTCATCTCTAGTAATACACCAGCATTTTGGCCATCTAAAATATTCAGCTGCAAAGGGAGAACAAAGAATTGAACTGAACTGTACAAGTTACACGTGTTTTGAGGCATAACGGTGTCAACTTCATTCACACCTAAGCTACAGCAAGTAAATATATAAGCAGTGTGGATGCACCGTGGACAAAACCGATGCTATTAGTAGTAATAAGCACATTTCCGTTCAGCTAAAATATATATATTGAGAGGCGGCTCATTGGCAAAGAACTTTACTATGCCTGATTCATCACCTTTGTGCATAATACCCTGAATTTACCCAAATTAGTTAATGAAAATGTATTATTGATTTTGGGTAAAATGAACACTTTTGGTTTTGGGGTTACGATAACAAAACAGTGCATCACTTTTCATCTCTACTTTGTAATTGCCCCACTTAAAGAGTCATTATGAGGTAATTTTTTCTTGTCTGTTTATGTGTAGGATAATATTTCCGCCTGTTGGCTGTTGTTGCGGTAGGCGTCTGTGGTCATGTCTGCGAGTATCTCCTGCTGAGAGAAGCTCGAGGACCAACAGCTGTCAGGATCTGTTCTTTGCCAGCCAGCTCTCCCATAATCCCATCTTGGAGTCATTTTTCACCCCAATAATCCATCTCGACTGCCCCTAATCTGTACCAACTGCATCCTAGTGTTCTGATGCATCACCTCCAGCAATCCACATACTAAACACGGACTCAGCCTCCAGTAATCATTTTCAGTGTTGGTTGGTGACATCAGATCACAAACATACACTATTATCACAGACGTACCCCCTATGATGCCCCTCCATCCCACTCTCTCCAGGATCTGGCAGTGACATATGTTAGCACACCACTGTTTTTCCAGTCGCTCATACACAAGAGATTCCTGCCCTGCAGTCGCCTGAGACACTCAGAAGATGCCAGCATGCACTATAAATCACACAAGATATAGATGGAACATCAAATACACACATACATTATCTTGAACAAATGTCAAATCTTAGTGAAACACAATACTTGACAGAAGACAGAAGATGCAGTCATGCAGGTTTGGAAAGACATATATATTACATGATTAATTTCATCAAAAGAAACAGAATGTATTAATATGAAAACGTTTCATTTTCTAGAAACGTTTTTAATCATAGTAATACATTTTATATTTGGATCTGAGAGACGTGTGTGGGATGTAATGCCATAGTAAAGTAATACCACAACTTACACACCTGTGTTTGAATCATCTGTTCTTCTCACAAAATCAAGGCAATGGCAATATGTCCATCCACTGAATGTCAGCTTTTCCATATTCCAGACTTGCTTGCTGCTCTGGTGACTTCATGTGTTCATGAGTCATGACAATTAGGAAAATAAATCTAGCAATTATGGAATTGTTGAACTTCAAATCAGAAGGGGCTGAACCATCAAAACTATCTAAGTACGGTAACAAGCTGCTTTATGGATGGTAACTATTAGTAATTAGTTACAGTACTAGTTGCTTTAAACAGTACTATTATCAGTTACTGCATAACGCCGGTCAGGTGATGTATTTAAAAGCTGCTACCTGCATGGTTATCTAAGAGCGTGAATGAATGCAGATTTTGGCAGTTTACCATCTCCTTGAGTGGCAACTGATCACAATCTATTATACATTTGGCTTCCAACTGATTCCATCTGCATTGCTAGTGGACACCTGCCACGGGACGAAACAGTTCGCAGCTCTTCCCTTTTATTCCGCTTTTCACATCTGTCTGTTTTTAAAAATTTAAAGTGACAGCAAGAGCATGTGGGTGTTACCTAGTAACAGCTCCCTAGACTCCTGGTATTTACATCTAAAAAGTGAATCCTTGATGAGATGAGGAATATCAAAGGCAACCAAAGAAGTGTGGAGTTTTTAATAATGTACCACCTGTTCTAAGCAGAGGCGTCAGTATGTCATGGGAGTTTTTAAAGCTTATAAATTCAGAATGAGGCGAGGTAGACATCTATCATCGTGAATATGCGGCTGCGCTGTTCAAACCATCATGGTTTCAGAGCAAGGCGATTTGAAGTGTGCAGATTTAACCAGAGAGACATTTCTTGAGTCCGTTTGAAAGGCAGGCCTTTGAGAAATAATGATAGGTCACCGTTTATGTATGCCTTTGCGTCTTTTCAATTTGAGGCTGTCTTTTGTGTATTGTGTGTTGTACCTTCTAACCCTTGGCATTTTGAGCGTCTAGCTGTGCTGTAGAGTCTGTCGAAGGGGGTGGTGAATATACCACCCTCTTCTACTGAAGATCACACAGTAGGTACCAAGTGCCATGGGCGGCAACGAGGGGGTCCACTATAAGGTACATGGCATTTGTGTTTTTTGCTGCTCGCTGCTGATAGCTGCACCTTCTGTTGAACAGTACGCCATTCTCTAAAGAAGAGTCTAAAGGATGAGATAAAGAGGGAAATGTAAATAAGCATCTACTGCACATGAAACAAAGAACTGTGCATATGTCGATTAACTATCGAGTCCAAAAACTGCGCCACATATCCCCATTCTCGAGATGTCCCAGATAAGAAACAATGACCAACGCTATGCCTCTCTGGGCTCAATTAGTTTTGTCTGATGGGTTGATCTGTCCGGCAGTTCAGATGCAAATAGACCAGAGCAGACAAGCCCAAACCCGGCACAGGTGTTACTTAGCATGGGGTCTGTCATCTACATCAAAAGGACACCTTTGACACTCCACATAACTTACAGATCCTTCTGTTGCCACCAGAAAGGAAGAACAAAAGAATAGGCTTGAAAGAGGAATCAATAGGCATATGGCAATTAATAAAACATTTTCCCACTGAATTCACTACAGAGGGGATTTCTTTGTTCTATTTTCACAAAAGAAGGAGACTAGACAGAGTGGATCACTAAATGTTGTTTAAAATATCGCTCTTCAGTCAAATTCTTGTCGGTGCCAAAAGGAGGGCTCGCGTGGACTTTCTTGTGCATTGAGCGCACAGATTGTAACAATAATTCTCAGGAAGATTCTATGTAAATAGAACATCACTTAATTGATCAGTGGATGCAGGTGGCTTCTGCTTTGAAGACCATAATGAGCATCGTATTTCCCTAATGAATGGCGTAATGGTGTAAAGGGTATAAATCAAGTGCAATGTTTCAACTGCAGTAGAATTAAGAGTCATATTTAGAGATGTTGACTAACAAGTATCCAATGCACAAAGCAGTGTCACAATTACAGGAATGGAAAAAGCAAGTGTATGCATGACCATTAACACCTCTAGGCACTAGGGAGGAGTACAAACCTCACCATGTACAAGTGTCCTAACCTCCACCTCCTTGCTATGAAAGGGATAGTTCACCCAAAATGTAAAACTACTCACCCTCATGTAATTCCAAACATGTAAGACCTTCAATTATCTTCATAACGCAAATTAAGATATTTTTGATTAATAGTGAGAGCTTTCTGATCCTCCTATAGACAGCAATCAATGCAAGAGATCTGATAAATAATCCATGTGACATCAGGGGTTCAACCGTAATTCGATATTTGAGAAATGTTGATAAATAAGTCTCGCGATAAGTCACAGCAATGATTTTTGGTGAGATTTGATGGATTTTGGATATATTTAAACATCTATATATTATATTTATGCATCTATCTTTACAGAAGTGGCATGGAGAGATACTTCAGAAACATGCGCAGCGAGGCTAGAATAAACACAAGCATCAACAGAGAGCCCGCAAACAGTGTCAGAGCCAAACGACACAACATATGTATGCAATGTAAACTGTCTAAACATTAATGGCAGGAAAAGCCCCTTAAACTCCATTCCTGAGGACTACTAGGTAGAACATTTGGCAACGTCTGGATCCAGGATATCCTGGATAGAGTAAATGAGAGTTATTAGAAATACTCAACTATATATCTCAACAAGACCAGATGAAACGTCCAAAATTATCGAAGTTAACAGAGTGTGTTAAAAATGTAAAAGATTGGATGACGAATAATTTTCTGCTATTAAACTCGTGCCAACCCTG
The DNA here is from genome assembly GCA_032357475.1 of Enteromius thamalakanensis. Taxonomy (NCBI): domain Eukaryota; kingdom Metazoa; phylum Chordata; class Actinopteri; order Cypriniformes; family Cyprinidae; genus Enteromius; species Enteromius thamalakanensis. The sequence goes on from JAUCMT010000059.1 coordinate 13,751,495, forward strand.
AAACAACACACAGCACTACCGAACTCCGTCATTAATTGATCTACATTGATCTACTGATGTACAAGCTACTACTATATATATTGTAAAACACTTCCTTGGTGTAAAGCTGCTCTGCAATGATATGTATCATGAAGAGCGCTATACAAATAAATTTGAATTGAATTGAATTGAATTAGAAATGGACTGGCTTTTATGTCTAGAGGTTTACAAAATAAGTTTAATTTGGAGCCAGAGCTTTCAGGAGATATTATACAAAGAGATGCAATGGATACAGGAGATGTAACTGATATGAAACAATTACTTTTTCCAATGATATTAGAAGGACCTACATATTTGGCACTAAATTTGTGGTTCCAGGGCAACCTCATTTGTAGAGCTCTTGTACACAGCCAGATTTGATTAACTGGGTGGAATTAGGTTGCTGGTCTTTGTGTGCCTGGATTTATTGTGAATATATAAATCAACGGAGTCTTAAACTTGAACTTTCCATGCATATAACTTTGCTTCATTGTCTTCAGTCATTAATTACGGGGATATCCAGTGGTTCACCCAACCAAAGAAAGGGATAACGTTTATAAACCAGAACATATTGGAAAGACTCCAGGAAATCTTGGTAATTGAGATCTGCCATTTTTAGCATAGCGGGAAAAAAACCCTTCTCCATTACCAATGAAACTGGCAACAATAAAATAATAGATATCTACCTCCTGCTTTAGTGTACTCGTCTAGACTAGGAAAGAACCAGGATATATGACTAAATAATAATGGACACCTTATTTTAAGGTCCAACTAACACTGTTAACAAGCCTTGAACTATAAGCCTGTGCCTTAATAAACTCCTAATTTGCTGCTGTTCGATAGTTAATAAAGTGGTTGAAAAATGTAGGTGTTCAGAAGGAACTGGTTCTAAGTTTAAGGTAAACTATACTGTATTTTGTTTATGGATATATGTTGAAATTCTGATATGCTACAGTCACATAACTTTCTCAGACCTGCCAAACCAAGTTAACATTCAAGAGCAATTAAACAAGCTTTAAACTACTTGTAATTCATATGCCACTCAACCCTTCTAGTTGTACACAGACACATACACACATCACTACCCTGTCCTCTTATCCAGTGAGAGTCTTGACTGTGGGGAAACAGCTTAGGATAAAGTTAATCATGCATATAATTGGGTTTTGACTCTTGTGTCTGCAGGGGCCTGACCTGCCAGTATCAGGATGAGCAGCCCATCACCTGAGTGATTAACACATGTAAATGAACACAGCCAATAATTATAAGCCACGTTTACCTCCTCTCGAGATGATGAGTTTGGACTCTGTGCAGATAGACATAACTCACGGATACATATCGAACCAGAGTTTGAAGAAGAAGAGGGATTAATTTAGGGTTGGCAGGGCATGCCCTCGATGGGAGAGAGAGCCCACGCTAGCGGAACAAATAAAACTTACAAAACAATGTGGGAAACGGCTGGAAAATGTCAAGGCCAAGTACCTCTGAGGAGGAGAAATCAATATAGCATGTGCTTTCTGGACAAGGTCACTCTGTCGCAGCTTTCATATTCGAACACAGGCCTCACAAACAGTTTAATTATGAATCACAAGCTTGAGCCATACAGGACCATGACAGGTTCAGGCGCCCAACACAATGCCTGCTGCATAATTTAAGACCACAACGATAGATGGTGAGAGAGTCTCCGATACATGAATTCATGGCATCAGGTGTAGCATGGGATTGCTGTGTGGTGGCCCTCTTGGGTTTAGTTGCCATTAAAATAACTTCCACTTCTTCCCCAAGGAACAATGACTAAAATTAAGAATCATTTAATCCTTTACTAAAAATTGTATCGTTCTTTGAGTTTGATATTTTTCATTGTGATGACTCAAAGAAGCTTTGACGGTATTTGAAACATGCTGACAGTCTACATGGTGTATAACTCCGTCTGATATCCGTTTTACTGCTGCTACAGTCAAAGCCACATCTATTAAACAGATCTAGGATTTTTGTAAGGACTATTCGATAGTTTTCCACCAATTTACGCCAAGAGCAATATATGTCCCAAGTCGAAGCACGTGTTTACAAGCCATTTTAGAATGCAAAACATGTCTGATTAGTGTCTGGTGGAGATGACCAAGAACCAATCATGACTCAAAGAAACAGCGCTATTTACAGATCTGGACACTTTTGATCTAAGACTATAAACGTGATGTGATCATACTGCAAACAAAAACCTATCAAAAACTTTTGCCCACAAAAAGGAAGACGATTCTAATGCAGTAACAAACACCCGAGACAGGATTCTCGAATACACGCATTAACAGCCTTCATCTTGTAGTAATTGCCAACAGCATTGCCACAGCCTTTATGAGATGCTAATCCAGCCACCCTCTTGTCAGGGACAGAGCATGAGGAGCGGCAAAAGCAGTTTGTTGTCCTGTTCCCGTCTGGCAAGCTTGACATTTTCCCCTTCTGCTTTTGTCCCCTGCGCTCTCAGAGGGCCTGGCTCCCCTGGCCCTCCTCGAGGCGTGTATTAAGTATGAGTCTTTCTCGGCACTCTCGGATAATCTCATCAGAGAGCGGGATGCTGGGGGTGTATGTAAATCCACATCTGTTATGTCCTCTGCAGGGAGAGAAAGCCGCTGGAATGCTCATTGAACCTGGTCTCCCAACCCTCTTCCATACAGCGACTGGAGACCGTGACCTCAGTTTAGATGCAAACACAAGAGTGCATGCTGCACCTGTCTCTTAAGACAGTACATATTACAGAGCGTCTGATGGGTAACATATTGAAAATCTCAAGCTAAGATCACCTTGTGTGCATGGATGTGCTTAAAGGGATTGTCCGTTAAAAAATGAAAATACATAAATAAATAAATAAATAAATAAAACCCTCACCCACATCAACACAAACGTATGATTATAGTTCTTCTGTGGAATGCAAAAGAAGGTGTCTGAAGAACCTGAATGGAATTCAAAGGTTTGAACCTCCAAAAAGATGTAATGGAATAATATAAGTTATTGATACTCCGGTGGTTTAATCTATCTCATTTGCAACTGTGCTAAAATCCAGTATGGTGACACCATCTTTACTGGTTCCTCCATCAAATCCATTAGCGTGGTTGTTACTGACATGTATGTTCAGGTGAAAATTTCTCCTTGCTTTTTAGCTGATGTCACAAAGCTCTCTCATTTAATAAGGTCCAGACAAACCAAAACCAACACCAAAGAACTAGCTGTGATGCAAGTCACACTGTGGCGTTGCCACAAGTAACTTGTGTCTGGGCCACATTTTCCCCTTTACTGCAAAACAATTGGCAGCTAGCAAATATTTTCTGCACCTGTTCGTGGAACAAAGCACAACAACTCGCCTGACTGAAGTTTGACAATGGATTGACATTAAGTGATGACCAGCCATGGGCTTGGTGTGTCACGGCCTTCTCTCCTGGCTCTTACTGTGTTAAGTAACTCTATTAATACAATAAATCCTCAATCAACTTTTTCTTTCTGCCTGAATATCCTGATGTGGGTTGTACAGTCAAACTACATTTCTATATTCTACATTGTTACATTTGCTCATATAACTCCATCCTAAGGACTTTATCTGGGTCTTAACTGTACATTGTAGTTACAATATTAAGGATATGCATTCCATTTCCATTTCTGACTTATAAGAAGCCTCTCTTTCACATTCAGATCACTTTGATTTAAAGAATTCCACTGTTAGTATATGCCTATTATTCTGCAGTGTTTCGGAAACACTGAAAACTCTAGATTAAAACATTACACCGCAATTTACATTTCAGAAAGGAACGGCAGAAAGACTACCTCTCCTTTGACTTCATTCTTTCCTCAAACATGAAATAATGATTTTCTGCCAGTCTAATTACAGAGGCAACATCTGATCTGTGCTGCATCCGAGGGGGATTAACTCCAGCACAGGCATTAGAGCTCATTACCAGCTTGAGTGCAGAAATATTACATCTTGTAATTGGATGGAGAGATTTATAAACTGATCAGATGGGGTTTCTCTAATAATATTGTGATTAGAGGCTTAGTTTGGACTGAGGGTTTATCAGTCAGAGCAGGGATGGGAAAAAGGAGGATTTTATTAACCGTTGACCCATAGTGAAGATGCTCTAGTCAGTTTAAGAAAAAAAGATAATCGACAAAGTTAACCCAAATTTAATTGAATGTAATTTAACAATTTAGCTCTTTTCTAGTTTGATGATGATATCATTTCCGTTGATTGGTTTGAAACATTCAAGACAATTTAAGTCAACGACACAACGACAAGCTCTATATCCAACACAGTCTTACGACCAATTCGTACATATACGTACGAGGTGCCAAACCTTGAGTGAGGTCGTACGAATTGGTACGATTTGTTTAAAATCATGATGGGTAGGTTTAGGGGCGGGGTTAAGTTTAGGTCATTCGTAGAAATTCATACGATTTGGCATCTCGCAAAATACATACGATTTAGAATAAACTGTATGAATTTGTATGAGTGAGGGCGTACAAATACGTACGAATTGCCGTGAGATCAGGTTGCTATATCCAAAACTGTGTCTTGCAAAGACAGCGAACCCAAATGCACAAAATGACTGACAGTCTGGCTAGTCCTGTAACTGGCTACAAATGCGTGGGCTCCTCCCCTGACTCGTTTTGTGGCTGTTGAAGTGATTTCTCAAGGGCACTTTCAATTAGTAACACTGTTTTACATTAGATATTCTGAAAAGAAAACAACTGCATCACTTTGAAATTAATATTTCTTAGTAATTGACTCACCTATGTGTTGTTCCAGTCTTATATTCTTTCTTCTGAGGAAACATAAAATGAGCACTTTAAAAGTAGAGTCAACATTTTGTGTGATATATGTAGGCTTGGTAAAACTCACAACTTCCCCTGAACTGTAGTGATTCTTCATTTCAATACTTGTCCCAATAGTTGATCAAACGTTTCTAAAATAAAAGATACATCTGCAAGGCAGTGAGGGCAACAACAGATAAGCCCTTGCTGTCTTTCACACCCCTCATGGGCATGAACATGATTAATACAATCAGGAATACTGAAATGAGTCATTATGACCTTATGCCCTTCCATACACTTTTGGTTTCCAAAAGAGATGCTTGGACATCATGTCTTACATTAGAAAGAAAATAGCAGTGGGGTTGAACGACATGAATAAACGATGACATTTCATTGTAGGATGAACAAGCCAGTTTTTTCTAGTTTAACAAAACGAAGCCTTATAACGTCAGTCATTTCTGAACTATGATGTGCGGCTTGCTCTACAAAATGATGTTAACTGAATTCTTGAAACTTTTAAAACCTACGAAGAAAAAAAACGCCCCTCAAAGTTGTGCTTTCAGCTCAAAAAAGGTTAAACTGAGGTAATGGAAGCATTCAAAGTTGCGCGCTGGTACTTCAGATGGAGCGAAATCAAAGTTGCTATTGATTCACGTCCTATCCGCGCTGCGCGGGAAAAGCGACAGAACAGCCGCGAAAATCAGAGAGAGGAACCTGACGTGATTTAGCGACTGCTCTCGCTAGTCCCCGTGAGAAGCGCTGAAGAGACACATCAAACCTGCTTGAGGAGCAGTCGCCGAGCTGAGAGGGTGACAGCAGAGACGCTATTGATTTCTGCCGGTGTAAAAGCACTCAGGGGAAACATTTCAACCCGCCGACGAGCTCAAACATCTCCAAGCGTTATGACAGATGCGTCTGACGTCACACAAACATGAATTTTTCAGCAGTGCTGTCTGATCTAAAAAGCAGTGGTTATAAATGTAGTTACATTTCCTTTCCCCCCTAATAATTGTTTTAATAGCCATTGTGTTTTTAATATATATACACATTTTCAACCCAATAAAGGCAAGGGAATAAATAAAATAGGAATTTGGAGAATGGTGTAAGATGTGGCATGCCATACATATAGGCTATATATATATATATATATATATATTATTTATTTATTTATTTTTTATTGTTATTTGTTTTGAGAGAGAGAGCATGCCACGGAGTTGTTAGGTGGAACATGACATTTTTAAAATTGACAAAGCACAATCAAAAGTAGCCCACAGCAATAAATAAAACCAATTGTTTTGGCCTGGGCAAACTGACTTCTCTGTTTCTCTGATTTTAAATCAGATCTATAACTTCCGATGCGGCAACTCTCCCCTTTTTTATTAGCTATTCAGATTTTCAGATGCTGACTAACCTCAATTGTGAAAATGTGCATGATGTCTAAACTTCTGCATATTATCAATAAATAAAGAAATAACTGCTACTTAATGTGCAGTAAGCATTAAAAAATAACTGACTTTTGATTAACTAAATTAAAATCCTCTTGAGATCTTTGCTGAAAACGAACAAACCCATTAATTACCACCACAATGTATGCAGACAAGAGCAAAGCACTTAACCCGTAAATGTATGCATTTTTGTCCTTGACTAGTCCTAAGAAGCGCACAGTTATTATAGCATTTAAGGGACTGTATCGCAACCAAAAAAAACAGCACACACACAGTACGAAAATACAGTTGAAAGTGTTAAGAATTTAATGGTTATGATGGGAATTGTATTGGTTTTAATGGGAATTATCGTATTGTCTGCTGATGGATTCTATTGGTAAGACATTAAATGCTATTGAAAAACTGGCCAAAAAACACTACAAATAGGAATTTTTAATGGTTTTACTGGGAAAACGTTGCCATTACTTATAATGGTATTTTAATAGAAACCGTTATTTACTCACTCTCGAGTGTTAGTTAGGGCTTAACTGATCTCCGTAACAAATATCAATGACCTCAAGTTAAAGCTCTTTTTTTATGAGCTGATGGCTGCTAAAGCGTTAATCAATGAACTCTTCATTAGAGACTGAGCTCAGTCAATACATACACTTCATCAGGTGGATTGATCATTGCAATCAGGTGTTGCATCTTATTTGCTTTTTCGGAAAATATAATAACGTAATTAAGTCTAATTAAGTGCATTTTCTATCTCAAGTAGTATTCTGGCGACTTGGTGCCCAACTGAAGTCGCACACATTCGGTTCAGATTAAAAGGCAGATTTTGTTCGCAGATGGATCTGTGGCGCTCTCTATTGGCTATCAACACACATGACACAGTTTCACACTGTTTACACACCCTTCATTTTCAAACACTGTAATTGCCATTTAAATTAATGAATAAATAAATCCGCGCGCGCACACAGGCCTACAAAACGAACGAAACACACAAAATCTAGAACCATTATTCTCCTTGCGTTGTTCTAGACCTGTGTGAGTTTCTTTCTACTTTCACTAACCATTCAAATGCTGCAACCAAAACAAATGTTAAGTATTGTACGGTCACGAAAGTTAAAACTGTATAACGCTAATGTTTGCAACGTCAATGTCTAATATATTAAATATAAATGTTTTTTTTTTTCTTAAAAAAAAATTCACCTCACGTGTTCATCAGGTGTAATGTTGTATGGAAGGGTTGCCGCCCGTAATGTTTTTATTCGTTGACTGTGTTTGTGTATATGTTCAACAGAAAACGCACGGTACACTGGGAAATGTGGGTAAAAGCTTCTAAAGCAGCTGTGCCTTTTATTTTGTACAGGGTCATTTCACATGTAATTTACAGTCTTTATTACAAAATTATTTACACAAATCAAACCATCATTGATCCACTGTAGATTTGAGGCACAAATGAATGAATTGTGTACATAAAGCAATCCAATGCTTCCCTCTGGTTCCCAGCAAAAACAGCTTGACCGCCCAACTCAATTATGTAGTATTATCTGAATCATTCCAGTGGACATTTAATGAATACATTTTTTTAAGAAATACTGCTGAAAGGTGCATCTGTGCAACCAAAACAAACATTGTACATCGACCTGCGGTCATTACAATCACAACCAGCTTCATTATAATCACTAAGAGAGTCTTTGGGAAAGTAGATCAGGAAACACATATGAACAGAGTCAGTGATGTCATGCATAGAAAAAGACGCCCACTTGTAAGATTAAAAAAAGAAAAAGATCAAAACATCAATGTGCGAAAAAATTCACAGTGTAAAACATCAGACAATTCTGAAGATGTAAATCTTTTTCGAGGTCGACGAAGAGGCTATATAAAGCCAATAAGTTCTTGTAGAAGTGGCCATAGTTATGATGGTTGAACTTGAAGCAAATGCAAATTAAAAGTCACATGCTATTACATGAAAAGCTTGTTCACTTCAAATTCAACATGCACGATTCTTAATAGTTTGCAGCATCCATGCCAAATTATCCTGTGACAATGCATTATGAATACTATAGGCCAGTTAAAAAAAACAAACAAAAAACCCCCAAGCATTTATAGGCATTAGTACATTAGTACGCCGAGTAATCAATGTCTTTAAAACCATTCAAATACAAACAGAATAAAACGCTGATGAAAATGCTACAAAACTGACCTAAAGACTGATCATAACTGTGTGAATAAATCAAAAAAGACCTTAGTCAGGGTAGATGCTCCATTTAAAATAAACCTAATAGAAAAAGTTTTGTGAAAATTACAACGAGACAACAATGAACAGACTTTCACTAAATTAAACATAACATCTACCTTGAGCATAAGCTTCCCCCTTAGTGCATCTCAAAACAGAGAGAGAGGGAAATGAACATTTCCTCACTATATAACCACTAGTACAAATTTAGAGTAAAACACTAAGTCTGTTTTGAATAACAACTCTGTAGAAACAAGATCATGTGACTCAATGAGCACCTTTCATGATGCACAGAGCAATTTGTTGTCACGGCAATGCGAGAACAGACACTAGGATTTATGCCACTCGTGTATTAAACAATCTTCAGAAACACTAAAATGCTGGGATGGGATTGTAAGCGTAAGAGACGGCTCCAATACGCAAAATGTTTGTTGCTTAAGCTCTAGAGTCAAACTGTTAGTACGCAACATTATTAAAATTGTCAGATTTTTCACAAAGATGTTTAAGAAATGCAAACTAAGAAACCAAAAACATTTTTTATGCATATGAACAGCTGTCCAAACCATGGATTTTTTACTTTCATTTAAAAAAATAAAATAAAAATAAAAAACTTGCACGTGTCTTTTTCTTTTATTTGATGGTTGCCAAACTGTACTAGAACTCACTGGTGCAGTGATGACACCGTACATTATTTTAAATGGACAAATTAACTGAAATGTTTGATGGAACATATATTGTTGCATCTAGAACAAATGTGCATTGATCAGCCCAAAATTTTATGATGGCATGGCTGTACCATAGGCGAATCATGCTTGTTTTTTAGCTCGATTCAAAACGGAGGAGGCTCCTGCCTCTGCAAGCGTCTCTCGGCTGCAGCGGCCAGTCGCCGGCGCCTCAAGGTCACTGAATCAGAGTCTTCATCCTCTATGAAGGGCATGGCATCATCAGTATCAGCGGCAGAAGCAGAAAACACATCTCCTTCATCAGGTTTTTTGTGTAGATAACGTCTACAAAAACAGATAAGAGTGTTATATTAAAACTTAACAGTACCTAAAACAAAGCCTTGGGGCACTCCCACTGATCATTGAAGATACTTTAAAGCTTTTCACATCCTCTGACATACGACAGACCGGAAGTCATTTACTTTCAAAAGAGAGTAGTACCAGTGTTGTGTGAACTAGAACTTTTTTGACCAGATGTAAGCTTCATATGTGTTAAAATAAATGAACTTATGTGGCTAGACCATCCAGCTTATGCGACAATCTAATAAGATAAGAAACACCTTTTTTGCTAAAATGTTCTTTCAAACACTATTACTGTAAAAATGGGTAGATACGAATAACTTTTTCTGAAACTTCATTAGCTCTGGAAAGCTTGCTATATTTACTTTAAACATAGTGAATTACCATAACTAACTTCCGTGCAAAGGCCACTAGAGGGTGAACTGTAGCAAATTTAATGCAAAACAGAGCAAAGCTTGTTCAGAAGTTTTATGTCGATTCACCTGCGAGCTCTTTGGAGTAGCTCCTCCTTCCTCTGCATTAGCATCCTCTGCCTTTCGTCTGCGGACTTGGAAAAGCGGCTCCCGCGCACCTCAAAGTCTTCTGTCTCAGGGGCAGCGCCCTCTGAACTGCTGCCAGCACCCGCAGAATCTTCAGCAGCAGTGTTTACCTGTATGGATGAGCGCTCCACAGGCTAAAGGAGACAAACATGATTTTAAATTAGTTTCTATGCAAGTGACATACTTCAGCAGCTAATAAACACCTCACCTGTGTTGGGAAAGGCACCTGGATCCTGCCCTCCAGGATGTTATCAGTGGTGACCTCTACAGAGCGAGTGAGCTGCAAATCCTGCAGGATCAGATGGTAAGGAACCTGTGGAAACATTTCCTGGATCTGATGGGCCTGTGGAATTCAAGGAAAGTCAGGTTTATAACATGGAAGCATGTGGAAAACAGAGGAGGCTGCTTGTAAACATGCTGGATGCCAGCAGAAGGACTCACCATGGCATTAAGCTGCGAGTTGTTGGCCTGCGCGATACCAAGGATGTTGGTGGTGTGCATGACCTCCACAGAGAAACTTGGCAGCCAACTGGCAATCCGGGACCCTGAGGGTAAATGAGTGGAGAATAATATATCACGTGTTGCTGCAATTACTACAAGCCTATTTGCTATAATAATAATAAAAAAAGAATATATTTAGTGTTTCCAGTAAACAATCTTCTTTGTATTTAGGACTTTTTAAAATCACTCGTTAATGCTTCTTAAGTTAATTTACTCATGTTTGTTTGCACAATCATGCATGTCAGACCGAGACGCAGAGACAAGCTAGACTCCTGAGAGATTGAGGTGTTTTGTTGTTGAATGTATTAATGAACAGAGCAGTAGGGATTTACTCCCGACATCTGAGTGACTGAAGACACGGAGCAGTAACGTTAAGTTTGGTTCTGAAGGGAAACGCCCCCTTGATCAACCGAAATTCGTTTATGTTCGCGTGAATCATTCCTGATCCAGCCTCACCTACAGGAGCAGTGAGTATAATGTCTTTTGATTAATTTTTTCAAATCGTCTTTCCTAATGATGTACTAATTAGCAAGTTTCACTGTGAATACAGCTAAAAAAAGATCCTCCAAGAGCGCCTTGGGAAAGATGGGCGGAGTCAGCGGAGCTGGTGAAGATTTAAAGGGGAAGTACACAGAACAGAGTGATTTCTAAAGAGCTGTTTCTGACAGGGGAAAATAAGCGTTTTTACACTATCTTTGAGACATTTTAAAGCAATCTATATAACAAACTTTCCATTAAGACCCTAAAGAATTATATAAGCTTGTGAAAAATTAATGAAAAATATGTGAAAAATTGCTTTTGTATGACCCCTTTAAGAGCCAAAAATACACTGGAATGGTCAAAATGATCCGTTTTCCTTTCATGCCAAACATAATCATGTTCCATGGAGATATTTTGTAAACCTCTTTTCATAAATATATCAAAACTGAATTGTTGATTAGTAATATGCTTTACTAAGGACTTCATTTGGACTACTTTAAAGGCCGTCTTCTCAATATTTGGATTTCTTCAGCACCCTCAGATTCCAGATTTTCACATATTGTCCTGTCCTTACAAACCATACATCAAAGAAAGCTCATTTATCCAGCTTCCTGAACTAATATGACTGGTTCTGACTTTCATCGACGGGTGATCTCATCTCCAGCAGGTCAGCAAACACTCACAAACATACGGCCAAATCTTACCTTGTCTACTTTTCACTGCGATCGGTTGAAACTTGGTGTCTCAACATTCGCATGAAGTCAAAGAATACTCAACTTTTTTAATCCCATAATGCACAGCGGCACTCAGCTTCCATAGAAGTGAACTGTGGTGTTTGGATGAGCTCTTCAGGACAGCTGCGCCGGGCTGATTAATGGATTGGGCTTTATCCAGTTTGTTTGCTTTGAGCGTTTAATTGTGTCTGGATCGGAGCAGAAAAACACGCCGTCTGTTACTGTGATGTGACTTTAGTAGGAAATCACACCCTGGCGGCGATTAACAGGCTGTGTGTGTGTGTGTGTGTGTGTGTGTGTGTTGAGCTGATTAGTCAGTGTTAAATAAGACTCTGTAATTAGGCTGATATCAGGTCATGTCCATTACACAAACCCTTCATTATTACTGTGAGATTACAAACACTGAACCCTGGAAACAAAGTCTCGAAGAGTTTACTCTTAAAGCACACCATTACAATAAAAATACATTTTAAAATATTTAAGTAACATTTAATATTGAAATAAAAAAAGTTAGTACATGTTTTATAGGGATAAATATAAAATGTATATCAGGGATTTCTCATTTTGTGTGTATGTGTATATATGAAAATAAAATGCTTACATTTAATATTTAACAGTTTTTTTTTTTGTAAAATTGATGTATATGAAATCTAAAATTGATTTGCACACACATGCATAAAATCTACTCATTAATTTTTAATTTGTGTCAGACAGTTATCAACATGTATTAAACTATAAATTTTAAATGTAGATTTATTTATCATATATATATATATGATAAATGTACATATTTATATACAGAAATAGATTGAAAATCTAAAATAAATTTTATCATATAATATATCATATAAAATTTACAATCAATACATGCATTTTTTTTTACATGGTATATTTTTAATATATTCTTAATTTTTTATATTTATATATTTTATTTATACCTGCCCGCTCAGATGTATCAATTATGTGTTAATATTTAATAATAAAAAGTTTTTTGTTTTATTTAAAGTAAGAAAAAAAGTGTATTATTTTCCTACATAAGCCTAGCATAATATATTAGATTAGTTTTTTTTTTAGACGCTTTATATTGTAATTGTTTATGCATATATATTGTAATATTTTATTCATTTATCTGTTGATTGGTTTATTCTTTAGAGACAGCATATGTGCTGAATAGAGCAGAATAAGGGCTAGAAGATGCGTAGCGTTGTTGGAAAGAGAGAGCAGAGGTGGAGGTGGGTGGAGGAACAGAGAGAGTGTGTGTTGGTGTTGAGAGAAGACAGGTACTCCAGAGACGCGGGCAATGAAAACACACACAGATGTGTGACAACAAAGAGCCAATCACCTTCCACCAGTGTTTGTGCTGAAGGTCATGGAAAATCGGTCATGTAATGAGAGGCGCTGGGGAGTGTGTGTGTGTGTGTGTGTGTTATAAACGCGTCCTCCTTGTCAAGGTCAGGTGTGTGTACAGGAGTGTGTGGGCAGAATACATTAAGAAGCCTCATTAGGTCTCATTCACTGACTGTTAGCTTGATCTGTGTGATCTGTTTCTACAGGAATATGTTTATGAGACATAACTTAAAGAATTATACTGGTTTATTTTCATTCTCACACGTTACACACCGTTTAAAAACTATATAATCATTGAATCTTAATATTTATAGGTTAATAAGAATCAGCCATCCTGTTTCCAGATATATAGAGGAGAGTGGATGGATAGAGAGATACATGTATTATATTGAATTATTACATTGCTTATTTGACCATTTATTTATTTGCTTCTAGACATTTCTGTTTTCTTTACATTTCTACTTAATTTCATTGTTGACTTTTTGAATTATTTTATGTATGCCTATTTATTTTCTTACTGCTTTTTTCCACTTTTTTACTTATATTTTTATACTTTACACATTTTTCGTTATTATTTTTTAATCATTTTAATTATTTTAAAGTAATTCATGATATTTTTTATTAATTATTTTACTTATTTAGAAACAAATCGACTTATTTATTCATGTGACGTCTTTGTTTTGACTCTTATTTATCTTTTTACCTGATTTTTTTTTTTTTTGGTCTAAATTATTTCTATGGCTTGTTTGTTTTGACTTATTTACTTGTGGACAAATTTATGCATTTGCATTTTTTAACATGAATTTATTTGTTGCCTGCTTCATTTATTTGTAAATCTCACCTGTATGTTCCCGTCATCACACAGGCTGTTTTGACAGTTTGAGTGTTATAGTTGAGTAAACACAAGCTGCGGTGAGCTGCTCTGATGCAGACCTGTGATCAGAGAAAGAGACATGTGCTGTCTGTAGCTGAAGGGAGTTTGATAAACAGCTGTAGATCACAGCACTGGACTCTGACCTCTGACCTCTGTGCGTGACAGCAGATGCTCGGCCCTCAGGAGCTTTAATGAGCGAGCGCTTCAAGCAGGGATGTATTCAAATGATCAAAAGTGACCATCAGGGCATTTATAAGGTCAGATGATTTCTGTTTCAAATAAATGCTGTTGGTTTGATTTTCTGAAAAAATACAATGTATCATAGTTTCCACAAAAACATTTTTACCACATTAGTTATGCACAATTTATTATTTTACTTATTTATTTATTTAATTTATTTATTTTTACTTAATGACTTTTTGACTAATTTATTTTGTTTTAACTCTTTACTTTTAAATCATATCAGTAATTCATATTCCATTTGTTGACTGATGTGATTTATACTTTGACATTTATCTTTTTGTTTTGAGTTTTTGTTATTTATTTTATTTGACTTATTTTTACAGATCCTGAAGAAATTAAATGCATAACAGTTTCCAAAAAAAAATATTTTTAATCATATTTCACATTATTACTGTTTTTGCTATATTTTCATTTAAATAGTAAATACAATCTTGGTGATAACAAAAAAAAAAAAAAAAAAGTAAATCCCACTGATCCAAATTTCGAATGGCTGCAAAAATAGTTATGTATTTATTAATATAAATGACAGATAATGTTGTTAATAGTGGTAGTGTAAGATTAGGGTGTAATTGAGCAGGTCAGCTGTGTCTGTTCTTCATCTGATCTTTATTAACATTAGCTCTGCTTGCACAGTAGCTGTCCGCTCAGATTTTATGAACCCAAGCAGCTTTATGACTGTAATAACCTGATTTATGGGAGATGAACTCATGCTGAAGGTGTGACGTCCTGTAAATGCACACACACACACGCGCGCTGGAGCGGTCAGGATCATTTATTATTAATCAAAGAAAGCAGCAGGAGTGATGAGTCTGATTCAGAGAGTTGGTTCTTGTGCAGAAACCCACGTCCGTCTGAGAGTCTGTATTTAACAGCATGTTTAATGGAGGGCTCGAGAACCAGAAGAAAACAGCTTTGTGAATTTAATATTTCTTTTTGTCGTTACATTGTGTAGAGCATCAGAGAAAATTACATTTTTGGAAAATTATATTTTATTTATGTGTATTATGTCCTCTGTAGGAGGACACCAGGACTCATGAAAGGCTCATAAAAAAAAAAAAGCTAAAAATAGATTATTTTTGTCTTAAGCCAAACTTTTAGGATGATTCTCAAATATACTGTAGAATATATAACAAAATGATATAATATATAACATTTTCTTTAATGCAGTATGTGTTCAACATTTCCATTAACTTGTTTCCCCATTAAAGTGCCTCTGTTGTTGAATATAAATGTAGGTTGATTCTTCATCACTAGGTGCTGCTTTTGTAGCGTTCATAGCTCACAAACACTGCTTTAAATCGACCAATCACATGAGGGCCCACAGGACACAGCTGGGCTTCTGGACCATCTTCATATGGCTTCCCTTTTGCCTGAGCTTTAGTTGTCATCTACGGATGCCAAGGAGTATTGAGTTCACAGACAGTGGTTTCTGGAAGTATTCCTGGGCCCATTTAGCATTAGTCAATGACGTGATCAGTGATGCAGGCAAAGGTCTTCAGCTGAATGGTTGTGTCTGTGTAGTAAAGCGCTAATGTCACACTATCTGTTGCAGAAGCAGGAGAGCGACTGACCGTGTTTGGTCAGTGTTAGGAAGTGAATCACTGAAAGCGGCGGGATAGCATCTTTTTCAATAGCTGTGTGAATTTAGTTGCAGCGGTGTGGCGTGACCTCTGACCTGATGCTGTGGGCTTGATTCTTTGTTTGATTGTTTGTGTTACGATCAGCTGAACTGAAGCAATAATTAAATGCACTGACCCACATATATTTGTCCAGACAGTTTGACAATTGACTGATTGTCATTATGAGAGGACTGTTTTTCTTTATATTAATAAAAAATATAAACACTGTTTACAATTTGTTTATACAACTATTACTGTGTTTAATTTATAATATTTGTATATATATATGTGTGTGTGTTATATATGTTATTTATTTGAAATATTTGTAATTACACAAGTACACAAATTAAATGTACGTGCTATTTCTTATTAAAATGTATATTATTATTATTTTTATATTAAATATAGTATTTTAAGTAATAATCATAATATAGTAAATAATAATAAAACATTTAATTTACATGTCATTTGTTATTAAATGTATATTTATTATTATTATTATTATTATTGTTGTTGTTATTCAAATAGAAACTTATAGAATATAAGCTTGATATGTATATTAAAATGTTCATAATTATGTAATAACATATATATATATAATATGTGTGTATAATAGGTAAATATTTAAAATGACATACTTAAAAAAACTATTAAAATAGCATTGCATCTCTCATATACTGCAAATATTGTGAATATATTGAGATATTGAGATAGCTGAGAGATGCAGGATATGTATATGAAGATAACGTTTACATGTTTTTAATTCACACAATCCCACAAATGATATTCAGATCAGTTGAATGCACTGAATGCTGATGTGTGAAGCTGCACGTCGCCCGTCTGAGGTGTGTGTGTGTGTGTGTGTGTGTGTCTGGACAGTAGCTTGTCATTGATCTGTGAAGCTGAAGCTCTTGTCGAAAGAGCCTCTATTTCAGGAGAGCGATTGTAAATAATTGACTCGCTAACCTTTCCTGACCCTCAGAAAAAGACCAAACCGACACGCCACAAACTACATCAGTCCCATTAGAACGGATTGATTGAAAGCTGTTTCCGGTTATGATGTGTTTGATTGGATTGTGTTGGCAGGCTCTTCAACCTGACTCTGAAGAAGCTGGTGATGCTGAAGGAGCTGGATAAAGATCTGACGTCTGTGGTCATCGCTGTCAAACTACAGGCGAGTGATTCTTTAGAAACAGAAATCCGCTCGGTTCACTTTAAAACACATTCTGGCCTTTTATCAGGGCATGTCATCTGAAACCACAGCAAAATAATCACATCAGCCAATAATATCCCAGCACTACTTTCAACCCGGTGCTTGAACTCAGGCCCCGCCTGATTAATATTTCACAATATTATTTTTAGTTATGTAATTTGGTATTCATTCATTTATAATGCTAAAAAAATGTAATTACATATATTTGTTTTTTTATTTAGTTTAGTATTTATCTGTTTATTTGTAACTTTTAATTTTTTTTATTTTGCATATTTCTTTTTGACATTAAATGCATTTTTAATATTAAGTATATACTTTTATCTGTTTAAAAAAAAAGATTTATTATTAATTAAATAATAACTTATTATTTTTGCTTTTTATTTGTAATTTATTTAGCTATTGGAAGGAAATCAGTATTTTTACCCAGCGAATATGCATTATAAATATATTTAAATTTTTTATATATAAAGACCTGTTTCTTGAGCACGTGTGACACTGAAGACTGAAGAAACAAGGCTGAAAATACAGATTTGATCACCGAAATAAATATGTATATATATATATATATATATATATATATATATATATGTATAGATACTTATACAGACATTAGCCATTTTTAAGTGTAATAATATTTAACATTTTTAACTCTATTTTTGATCAAATAAATGCAGGCTTTGATGAGCAGGGGAGACTCTTTCAGTGTTTCCTGCAGATATTAAAGGCCGTGGTGTTTGTTTCCCTCAGGGCTCGAAGCGAATCCTCCGGTCCAACGAGATCCTGTTACCGTCGAGCGGCCAAACAGAAACAGACCTGCAGCTCACGTTCTCCTTACAGGTGAGTGTCAGTCTCTTCAGGTCCATGTCTCCTCGAGCCAGCGCTCACAAAGCTCTCTGTGTCCTCGCAGTACCCACACTTCCTCAAACGAGACGCCAACAAGCTGCAGATCATGCTGCAGAGGAGAAAGAGGTACAAGAACCGGACCATCCTGGGCTACAAGACGCTGGCGCTCGGCCTCATCAACATG
The DNA here is from genome assembly GCA_032357475.1 of Enteromius thamalakanensis. Lineage (NCBI taxonomy): Eukaryota > Metazoa > Chordata > Actinopteri > Cypriniformes > Cyprinidae > Enteromius > Enteromius thamalakanensis. Next base: position 13,769,575 of record JAUCMT010000059.1, read on the forward strand.
GCAGAGGTGAGGCTCGCTCTCTCTCAGTCTCTCAGACGGATTGTTTTGGTAGCTGATGGATGATTGCTGGTGTTTCAGGTGATGCAGCACCCCAGCGAAGGTGCTCAGGTCCTGGGTCTGCACAGTCAGCTGAAGGAGGTGTCCGTCCCCGTGGCTGAGATCCGGGTCTATTCTCTGTCCAGTCAGCCCATCGACCACGAGGGACCCAAAGCCAAGATGAACGGTGAGAGACTGACCAATCACCTGCAAGCATTCTCCTCAACGTTGCTGTGTATGGATTTATAGGATTGTTCTGGTTCACTCACACACTTTTCTTTGGCTCAGATCGATCTCCAGACATTGATAACTACTCTGAGGAAGAGGAGGAGAGTTACTCGTCTGAGCAGGAGGGCAGCGACGACCCCGTTCATCATGTATGTGAAGTCAATTCATTTCGGGTTTAACCTTTCTGTTAGTGTAAAATTATATAATAATACAAAAATATTATTAAATGACAAATAATAATAAATATACTTTAAATATACTTTAAATGGTAAATGTAAAATTAAATGTAATATTTTACAAATATAATTAACACATTTA
>JAUCMT010000059.1:13770256-13781609 GCA_032357475.1 Enteromius thamalakanensis
TTTGATTCGGTTCGGTACATACCGGTTCCTTAGGTACCGGTGCCATAGTAGTACCGGGTTTCGGTACCCAACCCTAGTGACTATTCAGACCCCCTTGGCGATATTTTTCCCTAAAAGCCACTAGCGACAAATCTAGAGACTTCTTGGACAAACCTCAGCGAGCGTGAGCTCTTGTTTTCTCAGCGCACTCCTCTCTCTGCGTCTGTTCTGTTCAGCGAGCGACTGAGAGGAGCAGGGCTTTCAGTTAAAATAGATACTATGTTGCTTCAAACTCTTTGTTACATGCAAATAGAGCCGAAATCACAGCATAACCATAGTCTATATCTTATGTGTACTTGGTTTCATTATTATGAATCATAAATATAATTATAAACGATTATTTTTTTTTAGTTTTTCTACATTTGAAAATTGATCTCTGACAGACATTACTCATCTGACTAGTCCTCACCGCAACGATATTAAAAGACAGATAGATTTAGTTTTCTGCTACTGTGCCAATGATCCTTCAGAAGGTAAGTGAAAGCAGTGACATCTTACACCTTACCATCAAAGTGAAAGAAGTGGTTGTGCTGGTTGAGGTGCGGCCGGGCCTCTGTTCCTGGTCCAGCAGCCAAGTTTTCATCCAGCGGCGGTCTCTGGCCCTCCTCTCTCTCCCTCCCACCTTCATTAATGTTCAGTGACATACGGCACGTGGGGCAGGAAGTGTCCTGCTCTAGCCAAGAGCGCAGACATGAACTAGACATAAACAATTAATGGTCAGAATAACATTCAAATATCACAACACTAGAGCGCTGATAATAGCTGGTTATTGCTCACTTATGGAAAAGATGGCCACAGGGCAGCTTGCGTGCTGTAGTCATTGAATCCCAGCAGATGGCACAATCGTCGTTATTAGCCAGCAGCTCATCAGGCGTTGCCACAGCAAACCTGCACGCAACAAAAGGTGGTCATGTCAACACACAAGGTCTGGTTATTATCAGCCAATGGAGCAGTCTGCACACTTCTGATTCAGAATATAAATACAATAATACATTCAAACATATGGCACACATGAAGACTAGATCTTTTTGGGCACTGTGGGAATAGATTGTTTTCAAGAAAACCAATGACCTGCTGTAAGTTATCTAATATAGTAATGAAAATAAGCCCAAGAAAAAACCTAACTGTTTTCAAATTCATTTTAATGCTGCAGTATTTCAGCAAGTTCAGGTCCAAAAGGTATCACCTTACTTTAGTTTAGAACAAAGCATGGCACGATTGTTACTCGAGCGCGTTACTGTCATCTGAACAAGTTGCAAAAATAACTGCAATTGCAGGTTTCAAACAGAGATGGCGACAAAGAGGCATAACTTGGACTGGACTGTCACTTTAAAATTAAGTGTAATTAATTCTAGTTTGCCGATTTCATGCGGATTAGGACACATTACCGTCAAAGCTTCTGGTTTCTAGTCACAAGCTGTACCCGTTACGCAAGTTATCGACTTCAGCATCTTTACTTACCAGTTGTGCAATAGAACTCAATGCTGTTAGAAATGCAGTAGTTTATAAGTCTGAAGCATCAGGCTCCTCACCTGGACTCCATGTTGTCAATAACACGCAGGTAGTTTTTATGGCGTCGAATTCTTCTCTGCACTTCGTGAAATAGATAGCGCAGCTGCATAAAGATCACAAGACTAGCCATGGACAACCAGATGTTACCAAAGAGCTGCAAGGGAGTGAGAAACAACAACACATGAATTATACATTTGATGAAGTCAATGCCTTTGATAATAGCTAGACAGTTATTATTATTATTATGGCTGCGCAATTCATCGAAATTAAATTGAAAAGCGGTCATTGTCATGCATTTCTTGTCAGCGAAGCAGTAAATCTCCATCTAAAGGCCAGAGAAACTCTAAAATATGCCCCAAGAAGGGTTTACAAACACATTGGCCAATCAGAGTCGTTCAGGAGTTTTGTTGTTTAGCGTGCACTGCCTGACTTTAGCTCCGTTGTGAATTCTCCCACCGTAAACAACACAGGACAGATGTATGCGTACTGTAAATATAAGAGGTTTATTCATCATACAGTGCTTCACTGATTATAATGGAAGTGATTTTAAAGTGCAAATAAATAATTAAAGGAATTAGCACGGTAATATCATGTATCGTGATCTCACAGGCTTGAGTTGAGACTGAAGGGCCACGGATCACAATCAAAAATTCAATAAACAAACAGACACGAGTTATATTACACGTTAGCATGTCCATTTATGGGTTTTTCTCTCACCAGCATATGAATGTGATGCATCAGGTCTAGGCTGAGGATGGTAAGCTCCATGATGAAGTCGGTGTAGTAGATGTATGAGCTCTTGTTCTCCCAGGTTCCCTCATGGTTCAGGTCCCACAGGTGAATGGAATACCTATAAACAACAGATCAAAACCTTCAGAGTCACGTTTCTTCAATCTCACCATGAAGAATTCTGAGTGCACACACCGTATGATGACGTGTCCCGTGCGCACCGTCACCAGCAAACACTGCAAGACAGGAGACAAGCTTTGATACACAACGTATTTGTCAAAAAGAGACGAGTGAACAAATGAGAGCGCCTATCGTTCTCTTTACCGTCACTTAGAGGTCTTACCTCAGCCGCCATGAAAGCGACAGTGTGCATGCCGTGAAGATGGCCGACCAGAGCGCAGAGCACTGCGAGAGCGCCACAGCACGTCAAAACCGACACCAGCAGAGCCAGCACCCGCACATGACTGCCCATCGGGGTCGTGGGAGAAAACGACAGCTGGCAGAGACAAGCACACAATACTTCTACATATGTACACATAATATACATTCAAATTATTTATGTGCACACATTTATTTATTATATTTGACATTATATATAAATAAGAGTAAATAAGTACAAGGCAAAAGAAAGGAAGTAAGAGAAGGAGAAAATCGCAGGAAGAAGATAGGGGTGGGCGATATGGCAAAAATATCATATTACATTTTTTATTTTTTAAATATCACGATTATATCATGATTCTTTGTCAATTATTTTACTATTTTGCAAGTTGTCTGAGCAGTACAGACACATTTATAAAAAAACAAAGCCTTTCAAGATAAAGCGCAAAATAAAGAAGGGCAGATATTTAGGCCAGAATGAGCAAACATAAAAATCGTTGTCATTTTATCTTTTTATTTGTCAGGAAGAGTAGGTGTATTCAGCAGTACTGAAAGGTGAAACACTATATACCTCTACACCAAATCCATTATTTACTCTCGTTTTTATCTGAATGAGTTTCTTCATTCTGTTGAACTGTATTAAATTCAATAAGGACCAGCTACTGTTCGGTTACTCAACATATCTTATTTTGTGTTTAGCACAAGAAAGAAATTAATACAGGTCTGGGACAACATGGGAGTGAGTAAATTATGACACAATTATCATTTTGGAGTGTACTATCCCTATAATGACAAGCGGCGCATGTTTAGTTCTGTCCCTTTAAGAGCTGCACGCATCTAATATACCAGCACGGGAAAGATGAAATCTAGCAAGTAATAAAGGAGCAGGAGAACGCAAGCAGGAATAAATGCATAAATGGAGGAGAGAACGAAGGACATATAGATGGAAGAGAGCAGATAAGGAAGTGAAAAACAGGAAAGGAAGCCGACAAGGAAATGCAATTAATATTCTAAGTCAAGAAAACCAAGCATAAGTGTCTTGACTGTGCTCAGAATGTCTAAAAGACACCGTGCATTTCTTTCCTTTTTTCTATTAAACTGGCAGTTGAAGCAAATGACTTCCTGAATAAACGTGTCTTATAGTACTACTATACATACAAGCTTTGTTGATGTGGTGAAGACGTTTTGCTCACATATTCAAAGCGGTCTTTGCAGAGCTGCACCATCAGATGAAGAAAGATGAGCATGGAGAACCACAGACACCACAGCACCACCTCCTCCACCCGCTGCACATTCAGCACGCCGAAGATGAAGATGAACTTGTAGAAGATGAAGTTCCAGAACTTATCCTTCAGATGCTGTCGGACAGAGCGAGATTCAAATCCTTTCCGTGTTGAACACTTAACATTCACTAGAGATCAAAAGCTGAAACGTTTCTGCATTTATCTGATCAGAAACTGTTCCATTGTAAAATATCATTGCAATTTATAATACCTGGGATCTATTTAATAATGACGATGATCAAAAAATGCAAAGTGATCTCTCGTAATCTATGGTTGTTTTAAACCAGGTGTCCATGAAGACTACAGATTATCACAACATTTATTTTATATTCAGAAAAAAAAATTATGAATACAAAATACATAAAAATAAAAATAAGCAGCTGTTTTGTACTATCACATTTGACCAATTTAATACAACCTTGCTGAAAAAAGAATTCATATTATTATTATTAATAAATAAATACATAAATGTGTTGTTTTTGCCTGTATTTATTCATTTTAGTTTCTAATCTCCTCCCAGTAACTGTACCATTGGCCTGAACTGTTGTCTTCCCCTTTCAGTTTCAAATTATATCATGAAACAATAAAACAATCATAAATTCTGTTTTAATATGCAGTTTAAATAGGTGTATCCACTGGCAACTAAACAAACATATTCGACCATTTCAAATAAATTCAATGAAATAAACAGCAACAGTATGTACACTACTGCTCAAAAGGTGGGGTCAGTTAGATATTTAATGGTTTTTAAATGTTTTATCAAGGCTGCATTTATTAGATTAAAAAACCAGAAAAACTGTAATATTGTGAAATATTATTTTAATTTAAATAACTGTTTTCTGTGTGAACATATTTTCAAATGTAACTCATTCCTGTTTCAGAAATCATTGTAATATGATTATTTATTATAGAATTATCAATGTTGGAAACAGTTGTGCAGCCAAATATATTTTTTGGAACTTGTGATTTTTTTCCTTTTCAGGATTATTTGATACATTTTTTACCAAATATAAAACATTTCTATAGTGACTTTTTTGTTGATTTAATAGATCCTTTGTTAACAAAAGTATTTATTTCTTTCAAAGAAGAAAGAATAAAAATGCACTGAGCCCAAACTTTTGAGCAGTAGTGAAACTACTGTATTTAAAATTTTAATGGTCAAATAATCAGCTCAACCGTTTCCAACACTGATAATAAAACATCAGCATATTAGACTGATTTCTGAAAGGATCATGTGACACTGAAGACTGGAGTAATGATGCTTTTTTTAGCACAGGAATAAATTACTTTTCACAATATATTCACACAGAAAACACTTATTTTAAATTGAAATAATATTTCACAATATTACACATTTTTCTGGATTTTTAATCTAACAAATGCAGCCTTGATGAGCAGAAAAAACATCTTTAAAACAATTAAATTCTTACTGTTCTAAAATGTTTGTAGTGTGTACAGTAGTGTATATATAGTTTCTCCATGTTCATTTATTATTTAACATATAGCCTAATACAGTCATTTGCAACAGTGTTTGACTCCTACCTGCTTCTCGCTGACTCTCAGAGGGCCAAATACAACACACTGGATCACTTTAGCTATTAACATCAAGATGCAGCACGCCGTGTTCACCATCACCTGCAGGAACAGGACAGCTTCTTTAACAAAATGAAGTCACAGATCAGCACCTGTGAGCTTTAGATCTACACCACTCGAGTCTCACACACCCAGACGAAGAGGCTGTCCGTGATGAGGTACAGCAGCACATTAGCGACCACACTCCCGAAGTTGTCCAGCTGGTCCAGCTCGATCTCCTCATCAGCGGCGCTGTGCGAGTCCTCCGTCAGCGCGGAGGAGTACTCCGAGTCCCTGACTGTGCTGTAGGCACTCAATATGGTCCCGGCCAGCAGAACTGTGCTCAGGGCTGTGTACGTCTGTAAACTGGGCCAGGGGAAGCGCTCCAGAAACAGCAGAGGCATCCTGACTGCTTCTCAGCTTCGACTTCACAGGGTTCACCGTCCAAACCACAGCAAGCAGCGTTCCTCCTCTGTTCTAGCTGTTACCAGTCCCAGCGCGGGAGAAACCAGGTGTCCTTTTATAGATGACAAGTTCTTCACAATCACATAAATACTAGGGTAGGTTCTAAAAACCCAAAACACAGAGGCTGTGTTCAGGCACTGCTCTGCTGTAAATAACGTTACGTGTCCTTTTCTGTTTACAAGCACGAGACTTCACAAACACGCTCGAAAAGATCGTTATGGGTTACGTTTAAACCCCATCACAGCGAGTAAGTTACAGCTCAATTGTTTTGATTCCTAAAATCAATGTTTATATTTGAAGAGCATATGATTATTTTACATTAGCATGGAAGCTAATCTGCTTCAGCTACGCAATGGTTAAAACACGACAATCAGTGTCGTAAACTCATCAGACTGCCTTTAAATCCGTCCCGGGTTGCTCGACGATCGGTCTGATGTCCGATTGATTTACATTAAACAGCGAAATAGCATGTTTAGATCTGTTGCTCTGGCTGTTTCTGGCACTTTCTGTCTCCCATACCTGCTTCCGCCGCCTCTGACGTCATTCTGTGAACTTCCGGGGATTATGTGACAAAGGGCGGGCCTTCTCGTGTAAACACACATGAAACATTTATATAGCACAAGCCATGTTAGCCTTACCAAACATTACCGTGATAACCACAGTCAAGCTCTGTCGAAATAGTCTATTTGATATTGGTATTGTTGGGACTAAAATAGTACTTCTAAGACAAATGATGAACTAGAAACTATTTTAACTAGAAACTTAAAATTAATAAAATGTGAAAAGTATTTTATTTTTAAACACGTTTTAAAACAATCTAAACTAATGTATACATATTTAAAAATAAATCATATAAGCATAATAAGGAGTCCATGAACTACGAGGATTGTCACAAAATTTATTTCATGTTCTGTAAAAATTCATAAATACAAAGGCATTTCAAAAGACTAAGCAACAGTAAAAGTTTAGAAAACATGTCTACTAAAAGGCCAAACTGCTAACAGTTCTTTAAAGTGAACACTCAGCAGATTCAAACATGGGATTGTGCTTTATATGCGCAATGCTGCATATTTTCGTCCTAATAATTTATTCTTAAGCTTTTCATGATTATCATAAATTTCAAAAATAGATTTTACATTTACAATCAAATTATTTCATAAGGATAATAAGGCACATATTGAATCAGAAACTATGACTGGTAAATATTTTACATTCACATTTGATATGTCAAAATTAAAATCTAAAATAAAAACAAATTAATAAAAATGAAAAATAATAACAAAAATGATTAAATGCATTCTCTATTAAGCTGAAAACTTTTTGTACATAGTATTGCTCACAGAAAATATTTTTCACATGTGCAGTAATGCTAGATGCTGAGACCAAAACAGATACAATGAGATGTCCAGTCCTCTGATTATCAGTAGCAGTTCTGGCGTCCTATGCAAGATGCACCATTTCCATTGATCTTCTAATTGGAGGGGCATTTTGTCCGGGCGTGACGCTACGGCACTCCGTTGGCATTCCCTGAATCTGGAGTCTCGAATAAGTCTCTTACAATGATTTCACTTACTGCAAAGAAAATAAAGCAAACTATTTATTACACGTTGCATAGTCTCTCTCTCTCTCACACACACACACACACACACACACACACATACACACAAACATAACTAATGTTATGCAGAATTTATTTTTGCCCATCTACTCTGTACTAAATCCAGGTCAGTGGTGTTTTCCTTCAGGTCTTATTGAAAACACACAGAGCTGTTAAACCACAAACCGAGTTTCAATTAATACACTAGTCTATTGTGCTGTTTTTAAGATTTAATTAATAGCTCAAACCTAGCTTCAAATAGTTCCTGTAAGCTACCACTTGTTTCTAGCAAATCTATTAATGCACTTTAAACACACACAGAGTTATTTACAACATGACATCCAATAAAGCTTATGAAATATGGAATGGGAAAGCTTATGAAAGAGTATGCAGTGCTATAAATATATCCAAGCCAGAAAAGGTAGCTGTGCAATTGGACAAGAATCTGTTTGAGTGAAGATGAAAGACAACACACACACACACACACACACACACACAAACCCTGGCAGTGAAGGGAGCATGATGCTGGACAACAGCACTCCCTCAACAGGGGTATTCCAGTCCACTGCACCTGTCCTCTCTAACACGGATACGTGCTGAGACATAGTAACAGTGGGCCAGGTAAAAAAAAAAAAAACCAAAAAACAAGTGCCGCAAATAATAATAATAGTCTGTCCTAGCGTTTGGCCAATTATGAAAGTTCATATTTATCATTTTAAATGTACAATATGCAATTTAGTATTTAATCTAAACCTTAGTTTTATTTGTATTAATTATTTTCAAAATGTTTCATTATTTAGTATTTTAAAACATTAAAAACACTAAATCTAATTTATTTGTTTATTCTCTTTTACATATTTTTATTCGTAAAATCCAAATCTAACTCATTCTGGGTAAAATTTATAAATTAATGTATTTAAAAGGAATGGACAGCTTCATTAACAAAGATCAAGTTCAGTGAAGGCCATGCGCTTTTTTCACGTCTTCTTTCAGCAACGTCTTATGTGAAGTTTAAGACTGTCACAATACAGCTGCGTACAACTAGCGGTGGATTAGCCTTCGAGGTATATTTAGCTCTTTCGGTGACTCCATGCAATGCCAGTATCCTCTTTCCCACCGCACTGCGGGACAGTGGACTATAATTAGGCCCAAACTAAACAGGCTTCCAGACACTAGGGGTGGCAGCTGCTAGTTTTTCTTGAGAGTAAACAAAAAGCTCAGTTAGCATATGCCACAATACGCATATTTTGGTATTGCCATATTTAGTTTTTAGCATTGGGATTATTGATTTAGAAGAAGACTTACATGGCTAGTTCTCATGGCTAGACCTTAACAGTGTTATTTTATTTTGGAGAATCCCTTACTTCACCAAACTGTAGACCTCAAGATCCACTTTTTTTTGCAGAGATTAGCTCCAACCTACTTGAAAATTTTTAGTAATTCTGAAGATCTTGATACGCTTCTTCAGGTTGATTAGGGACTAGTTTTGCTTGTCAAACTAATTTCTGTGGTAATAAATATTGTCTAGTTATCATTGTTGCTTTAAAAGGGTTCTCATTGGAGTCTTACCATCATCAAGAGTGATATCTTGTAGGCCTATGGATCTGAATGCTATCTCTTTCTCTTCCTCTGGTTCCTGTTTAATGTTGAGCTGTTCTCCGTCTTGTGACATACTATAATTTTTCCTGGACTCCTGATTAGATGGACCTAAAGGTTGGGGGGCCATCAAGCCCTCTCTGGCAGATGGTGAATTATAAGGCACTTTGGCAAGAGTAGGCTGAAGCACCTGGGAAGATGAGCACTGTGGGAATTGCACCGGTTCCACTGCTTGCAGACCAGATGTATTCACATTTGGGTTAGTTATCATTGATGTATTGGACCCTGAGGCAGGCCCAAGGTTGTGGAGATTATGATCGTGTTCTGAAGGTATGCCTTGGTATCCTTCGCCTAGCTGAGACCTTGGTTGCTCTGCTAAAATTTGGAGTGTCTTGTAGCCTTGTAGTGAACTACTAGCCACTGGAAGACTAGGTTGTCCTTTGTAAGGCAGATCCTGTTGAGGTTTCTGGAACAAAGAGTTGTTGAAATCCAATAGTGAGGGGTGGAACATAGGGTGCAGGTCTGCTCCAGCGTTACGGCTTCTGTCTGCTGGATAAGAGCGGCTCAGATACAGAGGATCCTGAGGGGAGTAACTCAGATGGCTTGAAGATGGAGCACAGACTGTCCCTTCAGACAGCAGCCACTCCTCAAGAGGCTGAATCTCATCCCAAGCAACTGGGTCTCCAATAGTGGTGAGACCTGCTGGGGAGGTGTCGGGATGCTGCCCTGTAAGGTCATTGGTGTTAAGGTCCATCCTGATGCCAAACTCCTGCTTGACGTGTGCTGCTTGGAAGAAGGGCATTAAGCACATTGCAGATTAGCTTTATGAGCATTTCTTCATTTCCGAAAACATTTGAAAACTGATATACTATCTTGACCAACTGAGACCTAAATCAGTCCTGTTTGGTAAACTTAAACAACACTGTGTATTATGCATGTAAGCAAATCCAAACCACTAGATAAAATATTGGTTATCCCGGGAGTGTCCAATCCTGCTCCTGGAGAGTTTAGATCCAACCAGTTTTTACAATCTTGCCTGTAATTTTTTTTACTGAGTCTCAAGACATTGTTTAGCTGCTTCAGGTGTGTTAAAGGGATAGTTCACCCCAAAATCCAAAATTAAAAATATGTCATTTATTCCTCACTCTCATGTCGTTCCAAACCTGTAAGACCTTTGTTCATCTATGGAACACAAATTAAGATATATATTAAAAAAAAAAAAGTCTCAACTGACTCAAAACACAACTGAAATTATCACAGAAGCATAGCAGTAACATCCGTGCGAAAATAGTAAAATAGTCCATGTGACATCAGTGGTTCAACCTTCATTTTATGAAACTATTAGAATACTTTGTCTTACAAAGGGCTTTGGGTTTGGAACAACATGAGAGTGAGTCAGGACAGAATTTGTATTTTTGTGTGAACTATGCATTTGAATCAAGGTTGGAGCTAAACCTTGCAGGATAGTGGGTCCCCAGGAACAAGGACAGCTTTGGACCTGCCTCTACACTGGTAGCCACCTTGCTCATGCAGGACTGACTTACTGTAGACCAGGGGTCACAAAGTTCGGTCCGGCCCTCCAGGATCAAGTTTGATGACCCCTGTCCTAGACCTTCAGTTTCAGCACATCTGCATCTATTTTTAAATCCTGAGTCCCTTGATTAGTTGCTTCAGGTGTGTTTGATTAGAGCTAAACTCTGTAAGGTGGTGGCCTTCCAGAAGCAGAGTTGGCTACTTCTGCTCTACACAATTTCTCAAGGGCAGTGAACACACACTTTTGTACTCATGTACTTTTTGTTGTATTTTTAATATTAAAAATATTTATAATAAAAAAAAACTGAGAAAATAATTAACAACACTTTTGGTGAAATTTTTATGTAAAATAATACCAATGTTTGGGCAAATATTACACAAACAAAAAATGATTGTAAAACAAATAAATAAAGTTTATTTATTTAAGAATCAAAAGTTGCAAAATGCAGCTAAACAATCAGCTTTGACTAACATTTGTTTTATTAGAACACATTCACATTAATTAGTTATCTGTGTTTGGGATTAAAAGTAATACACACTAGTTTGCACAAGTTTGCACACTACAAACACTAAATGAATGAATGAATGAATGATGCATTTATATAGCGCTTTTACTGTGTATGGCCATACACCCAAAGCGCTTTACAAT
>JAUCMT010000059.1:13781709-13792176 GCA_032357475.1 Enteromius thamalakanensis
TGGTGAGGCCAATGCATAGGTTTAGCCTATATATAATGTGTGTGTTCATGTTTAGATTTTTCTGTTTATGGAAAATGATGATAGGGTGGCAGGTCGCTACAAATAAATAAATGTATGGGAAACAGATCCCACAGCACAATAACCTGAGAGTCCCACCGCATTACTCTTCATTAGCTGCGTTTGTAACCAGACCGATAAACAAACACAGACGAGTTAACTTCGGTCCAGGCGCGTGCGCCCGATGAAACCATCCACACACAGTTTCTGAAAGAATTCAAAAGCATTTCAATATATTTTCCTCTCTATATTTTGGAAGCCCGGCTGGAAGACACAATAGCCCCGGGACTTCGGGCTAGCGATTTTGTGAGCCCTGCATGTTCTTCCTCACATTGTTTGTAGCACGGGACACTGGGTAAATATACAATATCCAGCCCACTGCCTTCACATACACCGATAACCCTACACACACACACAGCATGTGGAGAGAAACTGATCAAAGCCACCAGTCCACGCTCCAACCCAGGGAGCTGACGGTTATTAGGCTGAGGTGAAAGGTCAGAACGGCAAGCTCTGATTGCTACAGCAACAATTCATTCCTCTACACAACAGCAGCACGGCCTGAGGATGGACAGCAGGCCACAGGAAGAGATATCAGCCTCATCCGGGGACACACTAAGGATGAATACAGCTGATGTTCACACCCTACAAGTAGCACTCTTCTTATCAAGGGAAATACTAGATCTTTCAGTGTAGCTTTATAACTTTAAACCATGTCATAAATCTGTGTCTTGAATCAACAAACAGCTGTCACCCGTTTATGTGCACAGTCTCCAAAAACCAGCCTGTCAATCATCCAGCTACGGTTCATACACACACTGATGATGTCCTCCACCGCAGCATGTGTGTAGTTCTGAAGATCCTCAGAAACAAACTCGCTTCAACTTACTGCGACTGTCCACTTTAGACTTCCTACTAACTACTGGTAACTTGTTAACTACTTTTCATGAATTCACAACTACATGTCTATGACTCAGAGTAGACTAGTTAAGGTAGGTTTAGGGTTAGTAGAGTAAGTTTCTGGTAGTCAGTGTGTAGTGTGTTGTGGACTCATCACAATAAAGTGTTAGGAGATATGAAGCAGACGGTCTACTAGTACTCTAATGACTGCTAGTTAACATGGAGTTACAGAGTGACTTACTGTTAGTAGAAAGGGCCTATCAGAATAAAGTGTACCAGAAACCTATACTAACAAGCATACTAAGGAAATGAAAGACATTTTAGTAGTACTAATTCACATCACAATCTGATTTGATTCATGGGTCAGAGGCTTTAGACCACATGATGACACACACACAGAAAAATGGCACTTGTAAATACAATTTTGTACATACAATTATTAATGTGTATATTAACAGATTATTAAAATAACTAGAATCCAAGGAGTTTCTCGGAGGCTGAAGGATCCCTTCAGAGTGTTGATCTACAGCGAAGCGGTCATCAATCCCCGACAGAAAAACTTTTCATCTACACACACACACACACACACACATCTAATAAATACATTATCAATCTTTAGTTCGTTCTAACAAGATTTAATAAAAACAAGCATAATGAATCAGTTAAATCCAATATAACGCTTCCCTATTAAAAAAAGCCTGTCTGAAAAACGTTCATCAGCTGGGAATAAAAGCAACAGGAAGTGAAAAACAAACACAGACGTCTGCAGTCTGTGCTGCGATCCCCTCCCAACGCCATCCAACCAGAAACACTTGAACGTTTGAAGGAAATCCTATGATCGTGATTGGGGTCAAACTTCCATCACAAGACAAAGCTGACCATCACAGAAGAGGAGATTCAGCTCGACTGACTGGACAACACTGCCACCTGCAGACGGTCATAAACCCAGGTGTGTGTGTGTGTGTGTGTGTGAGAACCTTCCTGTACACTGCTTTACTTCTGCATTAATCTACACTCCATTCAACTGCATTAGGCTTAACTCTTAATATCTCAACTGTTAACTGAACAACAGCTTTTCCTCAACCAGTTTAAACCAGCACAATCCAATAAAACACACTTACATAAAGGCATTCGGCAGAAAGTTGATAGGAAATTATTTTTCTGCAGATTTACTGAGAATTAAAAACTAAAAGTATTCATGGGACACTTTAGCTCAGGAGCATGTCATTGTTTTCAGACAGGACTGTAGATCTGAGCTGTTTTAACCTTCTATAAAGCCTGTATTTATAATACATTATAAGGGTATTCTTAGGGCGTTATCATGAAAGTATAATGCATTATAAATAACTTTATAATATGTTGTATGATCTCATGAATAGAGTTATATTTACTCATTTGTGGTTTAAGTTTTTAAGTGTATGATCATTTAATAGCACAATGAACAAGATTCATCCACCTAAATTACAATGGGTTGTATTTCTCTAGTTCTAACGCATCACAAGTCTCATATCTTTACCTTTTTACTGATGGGACTTTACTTACAGCAGACAAATACCACAGTAATAATAATAATAACTAATTCTCCTCAAACAGACGATCAGATAACTGTAATCTCACACATTTGCTGTGAACGTTGGTTATTTTGATGTAAATATCTCCATGTCAGCCAGCCTTCATTAGAGGCGCTAAATATGAGCTAACACTGTATTTTGATGGTTCCTCAACAGACGCCGAATACAGGATCCTTCACTCTACCCAAGTATACTAATACTCAGCTCTACATAATAAAAATGGCTTTTTTGTTTCAGTATGACATATTAGCTAGCTCACATTAGCCACAACCGCAAACACTCACAATCACATTCATAACGCCTTAAACATACAAACCCAATTCTCCACAAGCTAAGATGATTCTTTAGGATCTTAATGGAAAGTGTGTTTTAAAATTTCTCAAAGCTAGTTTTAAAAGCGCTCATTTTCCCCTGTCAAAAACAGCTCTGCACAAATACCTCAATAAATGCTTATCGTTACTCATGTAAACACGACAGTTTCTTCACGTCTGCGCTTTGTTTCCCGGCGGCCCGAAAATAAACACGTCCCCCAGAAATCCATCAAATTCAACCAATCAGATGACGACTTCGACATCCTGAAGGGTTTCCAGTGAAGAGTACCGTATGCAGAGTTTAGCTAGCGTCCCGCGGGCGTGAGACTGTGTGTGATGTAGCAATCGCTGTCTGCGTTCAGAAAGCAATGCTCCTTCCAGTCACGCTTTAACAACTACTGGTAAGAAATTGTGTATTTTTTCATTGAGGTAAACAAAACTTTTTAATATCAGAATACAATTCATTTCAGAGCAGCGTACGGAGAGACGTATTGTTATTTTATCGTTTAATGCTGTAACGTATGATGATATGATGTGAGATCAAGCCATACTGGTTCTGTGTGTGTGCTAACGTTACAGAAGATGCTTTCTATGATCACGTTCTCAGCATATGACTGAGAGCTAGAACGAAACACAAGGAAAACATATATGAGTACATTACTCTAATAAACAGAGTTGACCTGTAACCAGAAGGTCAAGGGTGACCAAATCAAACCAACCTTCCAATCATCATCATTATAACCGTATTCAGCTGTTCCTGACAGTAGTGACACACAGAGAGAGGCGCTGCTGAGGTCAGAGGTGAGGAAAGCATGCGTGTGTTTACCTGTGATCTTATACCCGCTGGCTGCCAGCTGTCCGGCCATGTACTCTCCATCAGAGCTGTTGTGAGAGCAGCCCCACGTCCTCACCCAGACCTTCTGCGTGCCGGGAATCACACTGAAAACAAGACAGAAACACCTGACAGGGTTTACTCTGACATACATGCATCTAATGAAGGACATGAAAACAGCGGAGTATCCACACTGTTGAGAGATGCCCAGTGTCAGGCTTCATCCACTAGAGGGCGGTATTCAGTGAGTGTAGCGGACACAATCACGTGTTCATGTTTGATAGAGCCGTCTGCTCGTCTCTAATGTTCATCAGGGGTGATTCAGCTGGTAAAGGGACTGAAAATATAATGACACAGATCAAAAATGTACCGCACTAATTTTTGTTTAATAATGCAGGGGCTCTTAAATGCAGAGTAACGGGTCACATGACCAGAGTTTAAGAGCATTGTGGTCAGAACCAAGAAAGATGTTAAAAAAGGACACAAGATGAAGAACATAAAGATTGTATTTGTGTTTCTGTTTTTATGACCTTGTAGAGCTTTAAAGGAAGGCAGAACTTCTTGTGTCTGTGAGACGCTGTTGAGCAGCTCAATAAACAACATCCCACATAAACATTTACTTACATTATCATTTCATATCACTATAGACAGATCGTCTGACCCAGATGCACACACACACACACACACACACACACACACAGACACTATAAGTTCTTACACAATCCAACGCGTTTAAAATTGAACTGGAAATTAGGTGCTGGGCGTCCGGTCAGAGGAGAACTGGACCCAACTAAGCCTGGTTCTCACAAGGTTTTTTTCCCCATTCTCTCATGGATGGGGTTTTGGTTCCTTGCCGCTGTCTCCTCTGGCTTGCTTAGTTGGGGATGCCTGATTTCCAGTGATTTCCGTCGTCTTGACTACATAGACTGTCTCTGCATTTGATAAAGTTTATTTCTCGTCATTATACATTACTATTACGGTGTTGTTCTATTATTATTATATCTATTATAAGTAATTATAAATGTTTTCTTATGTGAGATTTTTTATTTTAAAAGACGTGCATGAAAGCCGTTCTTCTGTCAAATGCAGTTTAATAAGTAAAGACCTGTCCTGATGCAGTGTCTGCGGTCAGATGAGATGTTGACAGGTTTATTTTCAGTGAGTTTTGGTACGATGCAGCGATCTTTGAATCACTTGTTTTGGTGTGCTTTGTCACAACACGTCCCAAGACAAAAAATATTTCATACTTCAAACAAAGTTCTCTGGGGGCAAAAAGAAGTTCGAAAAGGCTGAGCGACGGTATACTGTTTCATTCAGACACCCCACATGTCTGAGGTGGGGTGTAGATTAATGTAAACATGACTCGCGATGCTCACGCTTAGCCTTTAAATTTGATAAAAACAAACAACAGCAGCAGCAGTGTGGTGTAATATTCATTAGCTTGCTACCTTTCCTTTCATTCTTTTCAAGGCTTTAAAAAAAAAACTTGCTTCTGATGTTGCTCTATGCCACTTTTTGCTCTAATATCTTTGTTGGAATTAATTGTTTTCATTGAACTTTTAATGTTTCTTTATGAAATATGTATGAGCGATTGTACAGGTGCGGATATATCTGTGGCAGCTCAAGCTATGCATTTAGTGACTTGGAGATCTAGCTCCCTTGAAGGGGTCAAAAGAACTCTGCAAAAAGTTTGAACAAATGCAAACGTGATCAGGAGTGTTTTTGACTCCCTTCACGTGTGGTTTAACTGACCGGATAACATGTTTTACACCTTTTTGATTACACCATTTATGATTGGATCACCAAAGATGCATCTTAAACCTACCCCAACCATATCCCAACCCAATAGTGGCATATTGAATATTGGTGCATTTCCAAATACATGTTTTTAGGTCTTTGATATATTGCTCGAATGTCTAACTGGCCATATTGCCACCAAATTTGAACAGACAATTACCTGAAATATAGGTGAAGAACTGTGAGGCACTTCTCTTTCTCTTGCCATTGCTAACACAGAACTGCACCTGGGTGGAGGAAGCCGTGGTTTTCTTGTAGTACGGAGGAATCTTTACCACTATGCTTGTCTAAACAGGAATGGGAACACAAGAGAAGTTTAGAGACACCTGTAATTACAGACTTCAATGGGAAGTGTATGCAACATATGTAACAATGTTAAATAAACAGAGCGATTTCAGAGTTTTATTACAAAATCAATAACATACTGTGCGTACATTTTTGCTCTTGTCTTGTAAAGCCCTCACATCGACCTCCCATTGTGTTTTACCATCTGGAATGGAAAAAAAAGGACAACAAAGGCTCTTTTGTTACTACATGAACTGTCATCCAAAATTAATTGCAAGCCTACTGATCTAAAACGGCTCCTAATTACAGTACAGGTACTGTACGCTGTGAGAAAAGTTATTTTAATAGATGATTTCACTTGCCAGAGCCCTTTTCTAGGAAGACAACTGTTGACTCTGTTGGACTGATGTTTTGGCCTGTTATAAGCATCTCTTCTCCTCCAGTCACAGAACCACAAGCAGGACTAAAGCTCTCGATTTGAGGAAGTTCCTGAGCTAATCGTTGAGCTAGTCAACAGAGAAACGGAAAAACGGCTGTGAACTGCTGAGGAAATGTTTATTAATGTTGGCATGGTAACATTTTTTTTAAATCATGGTGAAAGCATCCTGTTTAAAGGGCTATGCCCTACCAAAATTGCTTACAAAGATGATACATAATGACAGAAAGAACTCACAGCATTCTATAGGCATGGAAGCCACCTGTAGTGACAGCACTTTTCCATTGTGTTGAGGGATATGAACACGAAACACAGCACGTACACGTGTGTTTTTACGCCCGATATCCGTCTCTCCTTTCCGCAGCTCAATGTCTGAGTTCCGTAGCTTCAGGATCCCAGCACAGTCAATGCTTTCAAGGAAAGATGATAAAAGTCAGGTAAATTGTGTTTATTTAATAAAATTGCACTTATCTATGAAAATGAAGCCAAAGTGACATAATTGGCGCTCTGGCCCAGAGCAACTATAAACTGTAAATCCAATTTCAACTTAACTTCACTTTGTATATTCATTCATAAAACAGCATTCACTTAATATCACTCTTTCTTAATTTCACATATTTTCCATTCAGCTCTGACATCTTCTTGATAAAAATACTGAACTGTCAGCCATGTCAATGCATCATTTATGCAAAAAGGCTGTGTCTACATTGCATGCGAGGTAGGATGCATGTAAATCAGAGGTTTGCTCGACAGGTACCTGGCACACATATTGTTTTCAGGCAGGAGAGGAATTTCGAGAACTTTGGTGCAGGATATCACTGTCTCCTGACTCGGTGTAGCGACTGTTTTCCCAGTGATCCTGTGCACTTGATAGAATGGGTGTGGCCTGATGTAACGCTCATCTGCTGTCCCGATGAACATCTGCAGGCTGACGGGTTTTTCATTATACCCTATTAGCTATAGATGCAAGAAGAAACACTATGATTAAACAAGCAAACGGTTAGTTCAACTGGATGGTGTATCTACCTAGCCATCATCCATCATAACTTTAATGCTCTATTGCTTTTAAAGTATTCAAAGTAGCCCACATCAGACTGACATTTCAAACCAACATTCAAAGTTTGTTGACAATCTTCCCTTTTCTAGCTTTACATGTAATTGTCCATGAAAAGCTAGCAACATCTGTTCCCTTAATGTCAGGAATGGTTGTGTCATAGGTAGCTAGGGTAAACAAACAGTTCAACACATGTAACATTAGCTTGTACCCTGTTAAAAATACCTCAAGCTGACTGGATAAAAAGTTCTGTCCATAAGACTGGCTGATATTTATCACATGAATCACATATCTCTCCTTCCCTCATAACTCTATTATCGTTAATCCAGTAATATCTAACGCAGCTTTAAAAATGTTATGTACAGTAACGCTAATTGATAGTATAACATTAATATCAATAATTACATGAACACTCAATAATCTGGTACTTTTGTCTTGTACTAGAGCAGATGTCAGGTGAGCAACAAACCTTTAGGTATGGAACCCTTTCTCAGTTTACCAGAACAATGAAAACTGCTGTGCAAGTTCAGTGAACTTTTCAAAATGAGCACAATAGAGTTTCTATGATGTGTGACGAACAAAAACAAGATAGAAAAGTAGGTAATGATGGATGAAATACTCCATCAATAATTAACCATAATTAATAAATCACATGTAATACATTTCATGTATAATTCAAAAGTGATATAAAATTGAATAGTAAAAATGACTGTTTCCAAACAGGTTTTACTCCTATTTTTTTCTCCAGAAAAACAGGTGGCCAGGCTCCCCAACGTTAAAACCATTGTCAGCTGTGTGGGAAATCATAAAAGCCTAATCTGATTTCTGGTGTGACGTCTGACCTTTACAGCGGGATGCCTTCCGCAGTCTGATTTAATGGGCCCTCTACTCCCCTCAGTCTCATAATGGGCTCTGTGGTGAGGTTTAGGTTGGATATCCATTTTTAACTCACACTGGCCACACTGACTGGGCAGAGGAGAGTCCAGTGGAGGTAAAGATGTGGACCTGGGTAAGAGAAAGCATGGGCCAATGAAACAGAACACCCATTGTTATAGCCCTAACAGGTTCACAAATGATGGAACAACCAAAAACTATAACTCAGGGGTCTTCACACTCCTAGACAGTTAACTGTGTCCTGCACGGTTTAGCTCCTTAACACACTTACCTGGAAGTTTCTAGCAAGTCTAGCAAGACCTTAATTAGCTGGTTCACTTGTTTTTAATATAATATAAACTCTGCAAGACTACGGCCCTCCAGGACAGAGTTTGGAGACCCCTAAGGCAACTTACACTTGTTCAAAACCAATAGGTAAACAATTGAGTCCAATGTGTGCATGCAGTTTACCTGTATAAAGGAGTGCTGACTTGCTTGGGTCTAACCCAAGGGTGTGTTGGGACGGCTAAGAAATGTTCCACTATATCCTCTTTCTTTAAACTGGGGAGGGACACGGCTATGCCTGAGCTTAGTAATGGATTTGCAAGACCTTGGTCTTGAAGACTCGAGTCCTCTGGTAACAGAGCCACTTGATGCTGGTTTTGGTTGGTCTGATATGTTCTTCTTGTTTTGGAAGGGATGTCTACCTCCAGCGAAGGGGTCTTGTAGGGGGCAAATGTGGCACCTCCCAACCATGTCTCCTCAGTGACACTCCCCCGAGGAGAGTGAGACGGTGTTGCACTGGGGGAAAGGTGCGGAGATGCCAAACCGGGAATGACCTCTGCACTTGAATGTCGCCTTTTTCCACATGGTGAGGTGGGCCGAGAAGAGGGCCGTGAGGATGAGGAGGGTGGACGAGGACTGAGCCACGTTTCCTCAGTGATACTGGTGCGGGGCGACTGATACGGTGACAGCGACTGGGCATAATGATATTGCAGAGGTTGCTGATAATGTTGCTGGTAAGGGCACCAAGGGTCATCTCCATACGCAGCTAGAGGAGAACCAAAGGGGGACACAATCGGAGACACCTGAGGAGATGCCTGGGGAGAAGTAAGTGGAGATGGCAGAGGCGACGCCAGCGGTGACACTAGAGGAGAAGCCAGACGAACTTGAGCAGCAGCCTCATTCAGTTCTGCCTCCACGTCATCATAGATATGCGAGAAGGATTCGCAGGACGAGGCGTCAGACAACCAGCTGCGGGAGGACAAACTACTGCAGGGGCTGGGGCACAGTGAGGACGTGTCCCTGTAAGATGCATCCAATGGCAGAAAGAGCTGGTCCCTCGATAGAGAACCAGCACTGGCTTCTCCACATGCACCTGCCAACTCATCTAACTGGTGCGTGACCAGGTCCTGGTGGCAGTTGGCTGGGATGGAGGTGATTTGGATGCTAGGACAGTCAAATACCCTGCTGGGAGACTCCATGGGTTGGAGGGAACCAGGGTGAGGGGTGCCATAAGATGGGTTTGCATAGCTGTCTAGCTGTTCTGGGTGATGTTGAGGCCCAGGAGGAAATAGAGGGCAGCAGTTGGCATCATCACTTGATCTGGATTCTAGGGTTACAGGGAAAACGTTATTTTTAACACACGACCACTTAATATGCTTTTCTCAGTTTATGCCGTGAGACGTTCTACTTAAAGGTGCTGTATGCCCAGTGTTTGAACTAGGTATTGCAGTCCAAATTCAAAATATTGGAGAGGGTTTTTTATTTTTCACCCGGCCCCTCGCCCTCAGACTTGACACACAGAGGTTGCCAGATTAGCGAAACCAACAGGAACGAGCACACATAATGATGAATGAAATGAAATACGTTGTGTTTTCCACTTACTGGCAGTTTATTTCACAAACCAAAACAGAGACTGACATCCCGGCCCGGATCGCACATTTTCAAACAACAACAACTGACTGTAGCATTGTTTTTCAGATAATTGAGTATGTTAATTTAGCAAGTTTCTTAAATATCTGCAAACATATTATGGCATTTTTATGCTTTGGTCAAAAACTTACATGCAGCACCTTTAGGTGGAAACCTTGCCTTGATTAATAGTCTGGAAGTTAGTTGGCAAAAGTCAGAGCCAGTCTAGAGTTTGTTTGGTCACACTTTATGTTAAGTGTCCCTAATATCTGTGTACTTACATAGTAACTATGTGTATCTTAATGTGTATCTTGTATGTAACCACAGTGTAAGAACACATTATCTACAGCTGTAATATTACTGTAACTACACACATGTAACAACCCTCAGAATGGTGTGTGTAAGTACAAATGTGTAACAGGACATTGGTAACAACA
>JAUCMT010000059.1:13804487-13818592 GCA_032357475.1 Enteromius thamalakanensis
ATTTAATCACAACAAACAACGCTTTCTTCCTGAGGTGCTTACACTTAAAATGAGCCGCGTTTCCACTTTCCGTCATTGTTTAAAATGACACCTCCTCTCCCGGAGCCTTATGGGATAGGAAAGTGTCCATGGTATGCTTGCTACAGAATTCGGCCGAAAGTAGTAGGTCATCCGGGTACTTCTCATCTACTGAATTTCGAATGCTATGAATTCGGACAAACTACTCGCCTCGCATGCTGTTTTTCGCGTACTATATAGTAGGGAAGTAAGCGATTTCGGATGCAGCGAATGTCTCTAAAAGCTTCTCTATAGCTAATTATAATTACAGACCTGATGTCAATTAACTTAATTGGTAGCTGGATGTTATCCCAGTTGAACCTTTTCAAAATGTCCTGCTTTTTCAGCCTTTCTTTGCCCCAGTGCCAACTTGTTTGAGACCTGCAGCAGGCATCAAATTTAAACTGAGTTTATTTAGTGAATAAAAGTGTAACATTTCTCAGTTTAAACATTTGTTATGTTCTCTGTGCTCTATTGTGAATAATGTATGGGCTCATGTGATTTGAAAGTCTTTTAGTCTTCAATTTATTCAAATATATTAAAAACAAAAACAAAACAAAATGTCTTAAGGTTTCCATAATTCCGGTTGTCTAACAAAAACTGAAGATCACATACACAGACAAGTAGAGCTGGAATGGGCGTGCAGTGCTTGAAGTGGATCATAGCAAGGAGGCTGGGTAAATGTCCTTCTCGTGCCCCGGAGAAACACAACCTGTGTGTATTCAAACAAACGCACACGTAAACAGTAAACCAGATTTACTGTCGTAATTGGCAATGCTATATTCTCTCCATACAAAATGTATGCAAGTTGTGTAGGGCCCATGAGCCACTAGGGGGCCCTTGCCCTCGAAAATAATTTAATGATTGGGGTGTATGGAATTATTATTATTATTTATTTTGGCTTCCAACTATTATGAAACTATGGTGCCACACTGCATTTCCTTCCTTTAAAGTGGTGCTGTCGCACTTTTCCATGGAAAGTTGGCAAACACACTTAAACAGTCAATTATGTCAATTAAATGAACATAAACATTTGGAAAATTAAGAGTATATTGCCTCTGCATTTGGTATAAATAATCTGCTGCTGTCTCTGTTATTTAATGCTAATCAAACAACTCAGTCTTGGTGCATTATGACATTACTGTCTTCTAAAGAACTGCTTTATTCTGCAACAATATTCTGCTTAGCTGAACTGAACATGCTTTGTAATTAATGGACTTTACAGTTACTGAACTTAATCTACTGAGTGGAGCTGAATAATGACACCATTGTCTCATTAGGGCCCTACAGCAGAACTTGGATATATCTCAAATTTGAAATATTTTGCTCCTGTGAAGCAGTTTTGAAACTATCTATATTGTAAAAAAAAAACTTATGACAAAAATAGACAAAATGCCAATAGAACTGGAAAAGATAAACCTTAATCTTGACTTTAGGATTAATATAACTGACAGATCTAGAGACACTTTTAAAATGACTGAAGTTACTCTTTATTTTGTTTTCTTTATTAGTGAGAATGTTAAGAAAAGTATTGAATTTGTGCACGTTTTGTCACAGGATATTAAAGAGGAACTAGAAATGCTCTCACCTGGAGGAGGTGAAGAGGTAACCATTGATGCCTCCAAAAGTGGAGAGTGCCACAGAGATCGGCATGAGGGTGGAAAACATGCCAAGAAGCTTTTCACCAAAGGTCTAATGCACATTAAACAGAATTAAACATTCAGGGGATAAAGTCTTGCCCACTGAAAAACACTGCTTATTGCCATCTGTGCTGTTTTTACACCTTATTCACTAAAGAAAGAAAGAAAGTATCTCAAAACAGGCAAAAATGCAGATTACAATTTACACAGCACAGCTGGAAATGTTGCGTATTGTTTGTGAAGGATGGAGCACTCTACTAAAATGTGACATACTACAATTCAGATACCCAAATCAACAACTGCTTATTAATCTAGCGTTATTTAAATCAAAGTATGTTTGGTTTACCACAATGACAACTAGTGTTACTGTAAATAAAATAAACTAATACAAATGACATAAACACACACAGTGAATCCATTCTTAAACGTGAACAATCTGGTGCTTTAAAAGGTTTAAAGCACACAACACATTCACATGCAACTCAACTACAATAATGGACAAGAAATGGAAGGAAACCGATACAATGGTCAGATAACGATAAAGGAACAATTAGGAGCCAAAAAAACTGAACTAGTTTTTATAACTTTATTTCATCTTTATCTTATCACCTGACATCTTTGATTTCCATGTCTCATCTCGGATGGGACTAACACGTCTGTGTAGAGGTGGGAGGCTCTGTTTTGTATATCTGGGTGTCTCAGAAATGAATGTGAGTAATCTTATCTGATGCTGATATTACAAGAGCTAGTCTTAACAGGTTGCGTCATCTGGCTTTTATTTTTGTTATTAGAATTATTTTTATTTAACGTGTGTGTGTGGTAAGAGCATCTTTGGTCATTTCTGTTGGCCAAAGCACACAAGGAAATACATTGTGAAAAATAAGATCACCGGCATCGGGTGAGATTAGTATTCTCAGAGGATCACTGAGTTTGCTGAAAAACAGGTGATTTGCTCTGGATTTATCACAGAGGTTGTGAGAGGAAAACACAGACATGGCAGATTCGGACGGGATTAAAATCACCAAGTACGTCTGTGAAACTAACATTTCTCTAATGTCCCCCCTCCCCCCGGTAAAACTAGTCCGGTCCGAATAGGGCTTGATTCACAACAGGAACAGTAGAGAATACACTCCAGCAGATTTTGTCAGACCTGCCAAGTTGTGAATGTGGTATCAGACAAACCTCCTCGGATCCACCACTTCCTCCGTTACATAGTTGAGAAAGTTCCATCCGCTGAAGGCAAAGGAGGCGTGTAGAAACGCTAAAGCAATCTGCCCTATGGAGGGAGCTTTATTAAACATGAACGCCACCTGTGGAGTCAGGCTCTCATAGTTACCTGAGGAGACAGAAACGGCTTTGTTAATCGATCAAATAACACTATTTCAAGATTAATGTGTAATGGACTGACACAAATTGGGTTTACTTTATTATCCATTAATAATTTGAGTATCAGATTTGACACACCAACACTTACAGTTTCATACAGTTCATGAAAGTTTTACAAGGTAATTCGTACAAGCTCACTCGTATGATTTTGTAAACCCCAGTGACGGGTAGGTTTCGGGAACAGGGTTAGTCCTAGTCCATTCATACAAAATCATACAAACTGGCAACTCACAAAATATATACAATTTAGCGAAAATTGGGAGATACAGTTTATAAGGGACAACTAATATCCACATGCATTGTATGTAAGTAGCCTGATCTCATGGTAATTCATACGTATCTTAGGAGGTGGCAAATTTGTACAAATTCTTACAACCTCGCTCTTAATTTTGTGTAAATCATACATATTTTTTTGTAATTTGTAAGACTTTGTACAAACAACAACCCTTAAACCTATCCTTCAGTGAGTGGGTGAGTGAGGTCGTACAAATTAGCCACCTTGTAAAATATGTACAAATTGTTTGAGATAACATTGAAAGATCTCATCGGTTTAGATTACATACGTGACCCTGCCTGGACAAAGCATTTTTTAAATTGAGATTTATACATCATCTGAACACTGAATAAATATGCTTTTCATTAATGCATTCATGTTAGTATAATATAGTTATGTTGATATAGTTCATGTTAGGACAATATTTGACCAAGATACAACTTGAATCTGAGGGTGCAAAAAATCTAAATATTGAGAACATCGCCTTTAAAAGTCTTTAGCAATGCATATTACTAATACAAAAATGATTTGTATAGCCTATTTCCAGTAGGGAACTTGCTAAATCTTCATGGAACATTATCTTTAATTATTATCCTAATGATTTTTTGGCATAAAATAAAAATGTTGCCCCATACAATGTATTTTGGGCTATTGCTACACATATACATGTGCTACTATAATTGCTTATGTGCTCTAGTGTCACTAATAGGATTTCACTTATCTCACATGTAAATAGAAGCGACCGTGTGCTGTAAATATGCTGAAAGTTCATAGTTTTTTTACTCAGTTTGTTCATCTAAATAAAATAATTTCATAATAGGGAACAGGCTGTTTTTCTTTCTTTTACCTCCGAAGATCTGTACTAAGCCCACAATAATGATGAGCCCCAGGGCCAGCAGCTTCCCCACGGTAAAGGCGTCCTGGATCCGTGTGGCCAAACGCACACTGTAGCAGTTCACCCATGTCAAAAACACTGTAAATATCCACACACACAAACATTAAAGATTGTACAACGTCCTGATTGAATCTATTTAATGTGTGACTTTAAATAGAGTCTTCAATGTTAAAAATATATGACTTGTTGGCATCAGGAAATACTGTTTTAGGATTACTTTGTATGGGGTTCCTGACAGAAATGTGGGAATGCTAAAAAGGGGAGTGGATTTGTAATTCTAAGGGCTCATCCATCAGTGTCACAGCTTACACACTCTTTTATAATAACCTTCCCCCTACCGAGAGAAGTTTAAGCCCAATTGAAACAAATAGATTTGAATGAGAACAAAACACGGGAGCAAAGAGCAGGTCTGTGAGGAGATGGAAGGCCTTGCGTTTTCCTGGCGCTCTTTAGCTGCTGTTGTTTTGGTTTGTGTGAATGACTCCACATAACGGACTTGAATAATGAGAGCTAATGCAGCAATCACATGCTATAGAGCCATGCCACTCCATCACTGAGCCGTCAAGTGCTGCTGGCACAGACCCAGAGCCGTAACTGTAACCGGGACATTCTCAGAGAAAAACATTATCTACTGAAGATAAGCATTCAACAAAACATGTTCCATACAACATAAAAACATATAATACACATATGTATGTATGTATATACAGTAACATCCACTTATATTGGCACACTTGGTAAATCTGAGTAAAGGGGGCTGTGAAAATAAATCTGCATTGTTTATCCTTTTGATTTTTCATAGAAAAAAATAAATCACACAATTAAAGTAAAACTATTGAAAATAGGGAGAAATTCTTGTGATGAAATAAATGTTTTTCTCCAATACTTGTCGACCACAATTATTGGCACCCCTAGAATATTTCTTTATGCAAAATATCTCTGAAGTATATTTCCATTCATATACACAATTTTGAGCACTCCAGGGTGATTATGGACATAAAATGATCTAGCCATGGTTTCTTGTTTCACAGAAATGTATATAGGAGTGAAAACAAAGCCCGAATTCCATTAATCATCAACACAATGAGAAAAACTGAATATATTCATGATGTGCAGCAAAATATAATTGAGCTTCACCAACTAGTGAAGTAGTTTTAAGAAAAGAGCTAGAGCAGTAAAAATGAACATTTCCACCATCAGGGAAATAGTTAAGAATTTCCAATCAACATACAATGTTAGGAAACTGCCTGGAAGAGGAAGTGTGTCTCTATCCTCCTAATACACGGCGAGGAGTAGAGTTTGAGTGGATAAAGACTCTTCAAGAACCACAGCTGGAGAACTGCAGAACAAAGCTGTCTCTCAGGGTCAGAAAACTTAAAAAAAATAGACAAACAGCCCCTACACCAGCACATGATGTTCAGGAGGGTTTAAGATACATTTTCCTCACTCATCCAAAAACAATCTCCAGCATGTTCAGTTGTCAGACAGGACTGGAACTACAAATGGTACCAGCTTCTATGATCAGATGAAACTAAAAAAGCAGGAAGTACTCAAGATGGGTTTGGTGACACTGCTGTGTTTTTGATGCTGTGGGCCTACAGTATATTTCTGCTGGAGGTCCTGGACATCTTGTTTAGACACATGGCGTCATGGATTCTATCAAATACCAGCAGATAACACATCTAAAACTGACTGACTCTGTTAGAAATCTTATAATGGGCCATGGTTGGTTTTTTGACAATAATCCAAACACAAACATCAAAATAAACACAAGAATTAGTCACTGAGCACAAAATGAAGCTTTTTCCATGTCTGTCCCAGTCCTCTGAGCTGAACCCTGAGTGAGCTGAACTAAAGAGGAGAAGAACCATCACTGAGCTGTTATTCTGAAGGATCTGGAGTGATTCTGGATGAAGGAGTGCTCTCTTTTCTCTCATCAGGTGTTCTCCAAACTCTTCAGGCAGTACAGAAGAAAACTCAGAGCTGTTATCTTGGGAAAAGGTCGTAGCAATAATTGGGTGCCAATAATTGTAGCCCACATGTATTGGAGAAAACATTTATTTCATCATTAGTTTTCTCCCCATTTACAATTGTTTTACTTCAATGATAGATTAGAATTTTGTGAAATTTTGAAACAGATTTATTTTCACAGTCACCTTTACTCAGATTTACCAAGGGTGCCAATAATAGTGGAGGGCACTGTATATAGATAACAAATTATATTTGCAGTTTTGCTAAGTTCAGCAGAAAACACACTTGAAATTTTACTTAATTCTTACAGGTTAATCCTCAGGTTCCCCAAAGCTGTTTGAAAATATATATACATTTAGTCCTATGCTATATAAACTCTGTCTATTTTTGTTTAAACCGCAGGCTGAATACATTTTTGTACAGAATAGATACATAGAGAAACTAATCACTCACGTATGCAGATGGTGGAGAGCATGCGTGTGGCTATGTATGGAGGAACGCAGTATGGGAAAACGGGCTGAAGCACGTAGTTAGAGAAAGTGAGAGCGATGACTGCCAGTGTGGTAGGATACATGATCAATACTGCACTCCACAGCAGCAGAAACCTAGAGAGAAACACATTCGGTATCTGTGACGGGTGTTTGATTCCCACTCACTGTTTAGTAGATCCAGGGGTGCTAGAGAACTGTGAGCGCAGGTGCTGAGGGGGGCAATAGATCAATGACAGGGGGAGCTGGGTAAATAATAGTAAATGTGACCAAAACAAGTTACTAGTAGTAGTATTTTTATATTAATAATGCAATCACTATAGGTGCATTTTAAGTGTTTTGTTCAGTAGATTATTATATTAAGCAATTTAATATAAACATGCAACTAGAAAAATCCTTATTAAATTGTTACAATAAAATGCTATAACATCACTGCAAGTCACGTCACATTGTATTGCACTACACAAGTTATGCATGTGTAACGCATCAAATGTTTGCATCTTTCTGAGGATGCTTTAGTCTTTTAAGGGGGTGCTAGAGCCCATGCTAGCCCCTCTCTAGCACCTGAGTAGATCATATATGGACCTGTCATACCCCATGAGACCGCCAAAGATCTCTGTGACGTAGGAATAGTCTCCTCCAGATTTGGGGATGGTGACCCCTAGTTCAGCGTAGCACAGGGAGCCCAGAGCAGCGATGCCTCCTCCTAACACCCAGACCACCAGAGCCAAACCAACCGAACCTGAATGCTCCAGGACACCCTTAGGAGAGATGAAGATCCCTGAGCCAATAATGTTACCTGAGGAAAGAAATAAGCTTAGATTGTCACTCAAAAGGGGCCCAGTGACCCATAAACAAAGGCAAGCTTAATCAATAAGCAAGGTAAGCTTAGAACCTCGGGGAATCAGGGGGCCCCATCTAATATTGCCAAAACCTACTTGTAAAAATGTGGCCAATCACAGACCAGTCATAGGCCTATCTGTTAAAGTGTTTAAGTCAGAATCCACTCACTGCTCAAATGGTGAGTTGAGATCTGCAAGTTTGGGAATCCTCTTATTATCACAGTGTTGATACGATGTAAATAAGAGATTGATTGTGCCGTGTAGAGAGCTTATTAACGGAATAAGTTCAGGTGTGATCTGCCAAGCACTGTTATAAATGCATAAATGGGTTGACTGGAGATTTTGCTTAATAATAGGTTACATTTTCGATTTGTTTCGATTGTTCCCTACCACATGCATTCAGAAGACTTGGACTATGAGGTGAGTTGCATGGGACAATTTCAGATTTGTAAAAATATTGAAAAGTTTTACAATTTATTTAATGGACAAGTGCAAGCATTTTGTTTTATTTCTTTTCTGTTTTTGTGATCTGAGAAAAATGGCAAAATTATGGCTTTAGAACATCACGTTGACTGATAAGTTGTGAAGGAAGGGATACATAAATTATGGAAGTGAGTGAGTGAGTGAGTAAGCGAAGAATAAAAGAGCACATTAGTAAGCTTAAAACTTAATTAACCGATAGACAATGATGATAATAATGATAATGCACATTCATCAGAATATTATAAACATATGCACCATCTCTGGAGGATTTTTTGTAACAGAAAACTTGTAAACACATTTAGATAAACTAGTAAGCACATTAAAAACACAGTAATCCATTTATTTATATATATATAAAAAGTATCAGTTTTCTTTTTGGTCATAATATTATTTCAGCATTTTAATTAACATTTCCAATTACTAGTAAGGCAGGGTAATAAAACAAATAAATAAATATCCCCTGGAGTAAAGACTAGCTCTACATTGCCTCCCAGTGATCTCTGAGCTGATACAACAAAACTGATTGGACTCGTTCCACTTCTTTTATTCGGAATTCTACAGCACTACTTTGTTAAGAACAAACCCAACACCAAATACAGTATCAGCAGGCAGCAGTACGTTTCCGGTCAGCATCAGCCGTGTGGCCCCCCTGTAGTACCTGTGAGAGTTTCACAAGCAGACAATGACCAGCCCCCCTCACTAACCCACTTCCAGCAGCTCTTCTCTCAAGCACCCAAGTGTCGTACAACGAGATTACGTAACAGCGGGCATAAATAATCTACTGCTGCCCGTCACAGAGCCGGCTGCCATCAGTGCAGGGAACAAGCTTTAGCTTTCATTCGGCTCTTTTCAGAGCCTCAGAGGACAAACACATCTGAGAGAGCCCACACGATGCAAGTGAGTTTCGACCGAAGTAAACATATAACATCAAACATATTTGCAAATTTACTTTATTTTCTTTTTACACCTAATTGCTGAGACAATAGTTTAGTCTCTTGTTTTCCGAGTTTATATATTAAGACAATAAATATAATAAACAAACGTATTATTACATTTGTATTTTTAGGTCTTGATAAGTTCATGTTGGCACAACGGCCCGCAGTCAAGAAGAAAACAAGTTGTAAACTTTCGTTACCAATGATGATCGTGCACGCGCTCAGAAGCCCGATCTCCTTCTTAAGTGTCACGCGCTCGGGGATGCCCGAGTCTGGTTTAAGATCGCTGTCTTTCATCATGCTCCTATGAGCCTCCGTCCTTTTCCTCTCTACTCCATCCATTTCAGCTCGCGCACGAACAGAGAGCTGGGCTGCCTCTCTTGGGTCGCTTCTGAGTATTGAAGCACGGTGAAAGAGCCGCGCAGGCGCCGCGTCTCGCGCTCCGGACAGAATGTTAACGAGCATCTCTGCACTGATCCACACTCGCCAAACCATCACTGCATACTACACACGACCCATGCACTGATTCACACTCCTGAAACCATCACTGCATACTACTTATTTTCAGGGTTAGATTGTGATTATGTTGTGACAGCCCTAAAGATATGAAACTCTGATAGGATGTAAAGTAATCAGTGTACAGCTTGTATGATGGTGTAAAGTTAACTCAACACACAGCCATTAATGTCTGAACTGCTGGC
Source organism: Enteromius thamalakanensis (assembly GCA_032357475.1). Taxonomy (NCBI): domain Eukaryota; kingdom Metazoa; phylum Chordata; class Actinopteri; order Cypriniformes; family Cyprinidae; genus Enteromius; species Enteromius thamalakanensis. The sequence goes on from JAUCMT010000059.1 coordinate 13,814,160, forward strand.
AACAAAAGTGAATACACCCCTAAATGAAAATGTTCAAACTGTGCCCAGCGTCAATATTCTGGAGACATGCTTGGCCAGTCCAGTACCTTTACCCTCAGCTTCTTCAGCAAGGCAGTGGTTGTCTTGGAAGTGTGTTTGGGGTCATTAACATGTTGGAATACTGCTCTACGGCCCTGTTTCCCAAGGCAGGGGATCATGCTCTTCTTCAGTATGGCACAGTACATGTTGGCATTCATGGTTCCCTCAGTGAACTGTAGTTCCCCAGTGCCGGCCGCACTCATGCAGCCCCAAACCATGACACTCCCACCACCATACTTGCACATCGCTCTTTGTGCTCCTCACTTGGTCGCCGTCACACAGGCTTGACACCATATAAACCAAATCAGTTTATTTCACCAGACCACAGGATGTGGTTCCAGTATTCCATGTCATTAGTCTGCTTGTCTTCAGCAAACTGTTTGCAGGTTTTCTTGTGCACCATCTTTAGAAGAGGCTTTCTTCTGGGACGACAGCCTTGCAGACCAATTTGATGCAGTGTGCGGAGTATGGTTTAAGCACTGACTGGGTTTCCATCACTTCAACCTCTGCAGCACTCACACGTTTATTTTCAAAAGCCAACCTCTGAACATGACGCTGACGCACTCAACATCTTTGGTCTACCGTGGCGTACGACCTGTCCTTTTAAACCGTGGATGGTCTTAGCCACCATGTTGCAGCTCAGTTTCAGGGTGTCAGCAATCTTCTTATAGCCTAGGCCATCTTTGTGTAGAGCAATAATTCTTTCTTTAAGATCCTCAGAGAATTCTTAGCCATGTTAAACGTCTAGTGATCAGTACGAGAGTGTGAGAGCGATGACACCAAATTTAAACACCTGCTTCCCAAGGACACCTGAGACCTTGTAACACTAATGAGTGACATTACACCGGGAAGGGAAAATGGATAATTGAGCACAATTTTGGCATTTTCATTTAGGGGTGTACATACTTTTGTTGCCAGCAGTTCAGACATTGATGACTGTGTGTTGAGTTATTTTGAGGGGACGTCAACTTTACACCATCATACAAGCTGTACACTGATTACTTCACATTCTATCAGAGTTTCATATCTTTAGCGGTGTGCCTTGAAAAGATATAATAAAATATTTACAAAAATGTGAGGGGTGTACTTACTTTTGTGAGATACTGTATATATATTTGATTCAACATACAATTTATTATACATAAACATTTAGACTACAACAGCCTAAACTATGGAACTGTACAAGACAATTTGAGAAACATCTTAACATTTAGATTAGTATTTTTAAATAAAATAAATACATAATACAACAACAAAAATGAAATATAAAAAATAGATAAATAACCACAAAACTGAATTATTGAACACAAATTTCCCCACTTTCCCTAAACTGATGGACAATCACAGGTATCAAGCTACTAAAGTGCATTGTAAATTAATTATTATTAAATTATTATCATTATTAGCTTATTATTTTAAAATTAAACAACTGCAAATAGCAGCTAACATGAATCATGTGATGTTTACTGATGGTCTTAAGTTTCCTTCTTTTGTGTGATTTAGACGCTAAATCTGTGACTTATCAAGGGTGGCTAAATAAATGAAAACAAAAAAAAATTGCCAAAAACTTGGCACCATTGGGCAGGATCAGGACTCAAACTCAGGACGCCCGAAGCACAACAGCCTTGTTTGACGATGCACAGTAACTAATACTTAACAGAAATTGTAATACAGCTAAACATGTAGTTTATGCCATGTTTAGAGGCAACGTCAGCTGATAAAAGGACCTACAGAAGAGCAGCAGAAAGGACGGGTACAGGACGATCCACTCAGATGTGTGTTTGCAATGCAGACGATTCCTCACACGTCCTGAAGGGAATTTAGGAAGTTAAGTCGTGGATTTGTGGCTGTAGCTTTTCTCTGCATGCAGATAAAGGAGGCCCGTTTTCAGTTGATCTCCCTGAGGAAAGCGAGCTGCTTTGTAGTCCAGCAGGAACGCTGAAACTCTGCCAGCAGTGTGCGACGCTTAAAAGAGGAAGTCGAGCAGAAAACCAATAGATCACAGGGGCTACAGACAGAGAGCTGTACTGTATGTGTGCTGACAGAGGGAGACAGAGACCAGATCATATACTTCAAGAGAGAGAAAACAGCAGCTGTTTTACAGTCGAAGAGTACAGTATAGCATGTTTTAGAGTTTTTGAGATGTTTTAAATAAAAAACAATTCAACTGTGTGCACAGTGCCCTAAAATAAATAAATAAATAAAGTAAGTCAAGACCCCAAAACACTATCGATGTAATAGAAATTAAACTAAAACAAATGAATACTTAATTTTACAACATAGCTGTAACGAAGAGTCAGAGGCATTAGGATCCATTCATAAGGCTTTTATTGTGTAACAGGCAGGCAAGGTCAAACAGTACAGGTACAGGTTCCTGCTGGTGCCGTTCGGGACGAGCCACAGAGGTACTGCATGTAACACAAAACTGTAAGGTATGCACTAAGGGAGGGAAAAACAAACAGACAAAATAAGATAACAGGAAAAAATAAATGGAAAACAAAGTCAATTTATAGTTTAACAGCAAATTATACATTTCAGAAAAAAAAGAAAAAAAAAAAACAAAACTGTACACTAATTTAACTTTTACGGTAACATATTACCGTAAAATAATAACTTAAACTTAAAACTTAAATTAAAATTTTTAGCTTTTGAATTTAAAGATTTGGCCGTTTAAAACTTAGTAAACACCCAGTTTAAAGCCGGTTTACACGTTCTAATTTTAAATTTTATTACGACTTGGTAGTAAGGAAAACCAAACTTAACTGCAAACGAGGTCACATGGTTAAATCCACCGATTTATTTCATTTGTGATATAAAACAGGGCAGAATTATCATTTAGCATTTTTTATCCTTTTTTTTTGTAAACCCCAAATTCTCATTACAAAGTTTGAATGAAAAAGAATGCTCAAAAGATCAATGCAGTCTCAGGCCCAGCTGTCCTACAAACATTTATATCAGCCCATGCTTCTAGAAACACCCCATAGCATTTTTTCATGTAACTCAACAAAAAAAAGATCAAGTGAGTAAATGCTTGGACAGGAACATAACAACTCCTACTTTGGAATGGGACTAGGCTAAGGAACAAACACGACATGCAGCTGAGTCTTTAGCGCCACCTGTCGTCTTTCTGTTGAAAGTCCTTCTGTTATTGGTAACAGGCAGTCCTATGTGAAGTGGTTGTGGAAGAATGCAGTGATATGCTGGGCAGTGGCCTGCCCCACAATGGCCTCCAGCTCATGGACTGAAGCTCCACAGAGCTGATGGATGCTGGGGAACCGCTGGAGGAGCTGCATAGCCTTCACCTTTCCAACGCCAGGGATCTGCAGAACCAGACTCAACACCACCGGCTCCAGCAGTCGGGAAACGCTCTTCCTGACGAACGGGTTCTCCTTGTTCTCTCCAAGAACCTGCAGAGAACAGATGCGTTAGGGTCACCTGTGATATTTGCATCATACTTCTGATGTTTTGCATAAATCCAACAGGATGGTCTAGAATGTCTCTTTTATTAAAGCTGCAGTACGCAAGTTTTCCCTCTTTGTCGCCATCTATGTCTAAAAATCTGGAATTGCAGTTCCATGCATGCAGGTTGTGCTCCGCCGTGGATGAATCTATGCTGCGTCCGAAATCGCTTACTTCCCTACTATATAGTAAGCGAAAAACAGCATGCGAGACGAGTAGTATGTCCGAATTTATAGCATTCGAAATTCAGTAGACGAGAAGTACCCGGATGACCTACTGCTTCTGGCCAAATTCTGTAGTAAGCATACCATGGACACTTTCCTATCCCATGAGGCTCCGGGAGAGGACGCGAATAGCAAATATGCTACTGTATGGAAATAAGATGATGCAGGCCTTCACTCACCAGCTGTGCTATAAGCTGAGCCGCCTCAGCAGCACTGGACACAGGCATCAGGGTCAGGCCCAGCTCCAAAACCACAAACTTCTGCAGGCCGCTGAAGTACTGCTCACTCAGCTGAGTCTTCTCCACAATCACTATACCCTGCAGACCACTGTTAGCCTAGAATGAGAAGATGAGTGCTGTTTCATTTGACAGTGAATGATCATAATATGAAAGATTAGGTGAGTAGATTTACATTTCTAAACCGGACAATCTTCCTCCTGTAGCCGTTTCCTGCCACCAAATCACACTCCGACACATACAGGACACACGTTTTATTACTGAGACAGAAGTCCACGACTCCCAGCTCTTCTTCGAAGATCGTCTTCACGCTCCCTGGCATAACAGAACAAGTTAAAGCAACATTAGTATCAGGCTTTCAGTGTTTCCCACAGGTTTGAAGGCAATGTGTGGCGCGCGCGCGTGGGGTGGTTCTTAAAAAAAGATTCTAAAGCCC
>JAUCMT010000059.1:13843789-13853790 GCA_032357475.1 Enteromius thamalakanensis
CGGCTTTGTCAGGTGGGACGCACACCCTGGAAGAGCAGCAGGGTGCATTTTGAGCAGGTCGTGCACTTCCACCCTCTCCGAGGAGCGGAGTGAGACCGAGAAAGGCGCCTTTTCTCGGGCTTGTGGCGGATTCGTCCGCGGCCAGGAGGTGGTAAAAATCCCAGAAGCAACTTTTACACTCCAGAAAACTAAAAAAAGAGTCGAGCTCCAGGCGGAAGGGAAAAATCGAGGTTCCCCCTTGACGAGCAGTCGTTCTCGGCCTCGTCAGGCGGGACGCATACCCTGAAAGTGCAACAGGGTGCATTTTTTGCTTTATTACTTCAGAACACAAAATTGGTATCGTTTTAAAGGTGAAACCTCACAGATTATTGTAGAATTGACCAAAACGGTTATAAAAGTACATTTTGAAAATTACAGAAGTTTAAATGTAAGAAAATATAAAAATATATGTTTGTTTCAAAATCTTCAAGTTGTGTGTCAGATTTTAGGTTGATATCTCAAAAGATTTTGAGAGAAACTTTTTTCAGCATGAGAACTCCGAGAGATCCGCCGTTACCAGAAGTCCACCGAGCTGCTGATCCGCAAACTGCCTTTTCAGCGCCTGGTGCGAGAAATCGCGCAGGACTTCAAGACGGACCTGCGCTTCCAGAGCTCCGCGGCAGGAGGCCAGCGAGGCTTATTTAGTTGGTCTTTTTGAAGACACCTAACTGTGCGCCATCCACGCCAAGAGAGTCACCATCATGCCCAAAGACATCCAGCTGGCCCGCCGCATCCGAGGAGGAGAGCGCGCTTAAACCCGCCGCTGCGTCACACCCTCAAAGGCTCTTTTAAGAGCCAACAAAACTGAACGAGACAAATTCCGCTTTATCTATATCTAAAGCTTATAGCACGTACTATTTAGCTCATATATGGATATTGAGACCTTTAATTGATTTTTTTTTTCCAAAAAATTAATTTGCCATGCGTATTTCTCCAAAGGCTTTCTGAACCTAAGATTCAACTATACTCCTATATGACTATTTTGACGTATTACATTTTCCATCTGCTTTGTTGCCCCAGTTTGGTCAGCTGATTACTATGTACCTATACGGATGCATATAAAAGTGTTAAGATGACAAGAAGATCCTTTCACATTTGCATTATCTCTGCCTTATGATAATGGGGTAAAAATATCCTCTGTAAAACTAGCATAAAAGAAAAACTGCTGTATTCTTATGAGCTACACCTTGTAAAATCATACACAAAGCAAATAATAATCTGGGCCAGTGGCTTGCGTTCATGCACGGTCTCCCAGTAATGAAAGCATTAAAAAAACACAAATAAGACAAGGAAAGAATAGCTTTTATTTTACTTCTTACTTATGGTAGATGTCAAATAATGACTCATGCATTGCATTTTATACTAACTAGAGAGTAGGCCAGAGTATAGTGGTAATAACATGTACTGGCAGTGTACTTGTGTTTGTCCTGTGAGAGTAAAAAGGAAAATTAAGCAGACTACCACTTTCCATTCAGATATGAAATGAAGAAGCTCCATAAAAAGTCTAAACTACAGCTGATATAAAATAATGTGTAAAAGATTTATACAAATGCAGGCATAATGTTATTCCAATTGTTATTAGTGTTATTATTGTTATTTACCTTCGTATTTACCGTAAATATGTAATTTTTTTTGACTAATAACATTACAATTAATTGACACCAACTCATAGCTAATCATTTAAGTTTCAATAAATCACTATTGCAGAAAAAAATAACTTAAACGATTATTTAACGTACCTCTCATTCGTGTCACTTCTTGACTTGGTCTTTTCTATAGCTGATACTGTATAGCCATATTGTATAGGAACTTTTGGGATATGAAACTAAACATTTCCACCAATTGCCTTTAAGGGTTCTATTTATAGAATCAAAATCAATAGCTTGTAAACCTCCATCCTTATATTGTTTTATCATCTCTACTTGCTGGATATATTATGATATGCTTTCCATCTCAGTCAAAAATATTCAACCTAATAATCTTATGTCTCGCAGCAACCAAAAGTTAAGTTTAATTTGGCATTTATCTATTATTTTCCCCTCATTCGTAAGTTTGCTTTCAGTGGAATCTTTGGAGATATGCATTCCTAAGTAGTTAACTGTAGATTTTATAGCGATGTTATAAGCTTTATTTAAATGACACTGATGGATTCACATTTGTTCAAATTAATTTTTAAGCCTAACACCTTAGAAAAAATTTCAATCAATTGTAGTATTTTTGGGACCACTGATAATTCTTTCATAAAAAAGGCAGTATCATCTGCAAATTGTCTAATAATTACTGACTGTCCCAATATCTTTAATTGAGCTATTGTTAATTTTTTATAAAGATAGAAAGGAGTTCTGTGGTTATAATGGAGTCGATAAGAAGTGGGACACTCATATCGACTCCATTGCCAAAAAGAAACAGTTCTACTCAGCTATCTTTGAGTCTGTCCTGTGTACCCTTTTTATTGTTTGGTTTGGCTCAGCTACAAAAACAGACATTAGAAGACTACAGAGGACTTTTGAAAGGATTACTGGTGAACCCCTGCCCACCCTTCCAGAACTGTACACATCCAAAGTGAGAAAAAGAACTCACATTCAAGCTTTGACCTTTTTGAACGGTTGCCATCTGGTCGGCGATACAGAGCACCAAATACCCGGTCAGACAAAAGAACAGTTTCTTTCCTCAAAGACAGTCAATAGGTCTCCCACTGTGAAATAAAAACATGCAATAACCAATGTTTATTTTTATCACCCTACAGTACAGTACATTCCTCATCATAGTATCATATTTAACCATAGTTTTTATACTATTTAATCCATAGCACACATGTACATACAATCCACAGTTGAATTATTTAAATTTATAATTGTGTTTTTGATTTTATTCTTTGTTGTTTTGTTGTTGTCTCTGTGTACTGGTAGCTGTGACACCAAAACAAATTCCTTGTATGTGCAAGCATACTTGGCAATAAAGGTCTTTCTGATGATAAAAAGAAATGGGAAAATGGGACAACCCTGCTTTATGCCACGATTAATAGAAAATCTGTGTGAAGTACCCCCTACTAAGGAAACAGAACTGTTAGAATTGTTATATAAAAATTTTATAACATTCCGAAATTTATCTCCAAAACCAAACAATCTTATACATTCAAAAATGAAGGGGTGTTCAATTAAGAAGTCAATAAAGAGAATAAAACCACTATCTTCTATTAGATGTCTGTAGTCTAAAAGATCAAACACTAAACGAATATGTATGGATCTTCCCTTCATTAGGCCAGTTTGAGACTCACTTATAATCTTGTTTAAAAATGTTTTTAATCTATTATATAAACGTTACAATTTTATAATCTGTGTATATTAACGTAATTGGTCTAAAGTTATCTAAAATTTTGGGCCCGTTTTGAGGAAGTTATTATACCTTGTTTCATGGTGGATGGAAATGCCATACTTTCTTTAGCTTCTTTTAACATAAGTGTGAAAGGTTCTTTTTAAATGCTCCAAAAAGGCTTATAAAAATTTGCCATAAGACCATCACACCCTGCTTTATCCAATTTATCAGAATTGACATCTGCATCAAACTGAGATACACAGTCATCATCTATATGGGTAATGAAGGCTTTAATCGGGTCAAAAAAGCATAATGAATCCTTTAAAATATAGGTTATTATAAAAGGAAACAACTTCCTTAGTGATTGAAGCTTGATCAGTAACTACCTAGCCCTGGATTAACAAAGATTTTCTTGAAAGTCTGTCTTGCCTTCTTTTTTCTAACCGACAGAAATATGAAGAACTCTTTTCCCCATCCTCCATTTAGACCTAGACCTAATGAAAGCTCTTCAGCTTTACAAAGGTAGATCTCATCAAGTTTGATTTTGTAACTTTTGTTTTTCAACTTCTTTGGGTGATACTTTATTTTGATATATATATATATATATATATATTTTTTTTTTTTTTTTTTTTCTTTCTTTAATAACTTCATTTTCAGCTATTTTGTTACTTTTATTTAATGTTTTCCAAAAATGTACTGAATATTTCCTAATTTTGAATTTAAGAAATTTCCATTTAGAGACATATGACTTTATTGAACCATCAGACATCACATTAGAGATTATGGTTTTAATGCCTTCATTAAATGACTGGCATTTTAATAAACTTGAATTAAACTTCAAATGCCCTTTATTTTGTCTGCTAACTCTGGGAGGTTTAAACCTCAAACTAATGACCGCGTGATCTGTAAGAGGAGCTGCTGACTTACAGCATTCACTGACCAAGTTAACACTAGAAACGGAAATTAACCAAAAATCTATTCTTGATTTTACGACATTATTTGGTTTAAACCATGAATATTGGGCTATTTAAAGCTCTAAGGATCCAATAAATTGTGTTTACGACAAAAAATGGTTAAAACAAGGTTATAAGAACTATGGTTACATCTGGAAGGAAATCTATCAAGGAATTCATCACTAACCATATTAGAATCCCCACCCATAACTATACTAGCAGTTGGATTAATGAGTTTAAGGTTTACAATGACACTTGATACATCTGAAATCAACTGTCTGTTTTGACTTACATTATTAAAGCCAAAAACATTGACCTTAATAACATAATGATCATCCATATTCAAGACACAGATTATCCGGTGACCATTATTGCTATATCTAGCTGTCACAAATTTACCGTGTTATTAACAAAATAAAACACGTTTGAATCTAGGCGATTCTTTGACCATTTAGAAATCCAGCACCTCCTCGGAAGTATGCATGCTTTCCCGCATCTAGCTTCTTTTATCTTCGGCCAAAGGGCAGCTCTGGTCTCCCTGTCTGCTTTACAGAGGTCTTCGATGAAGCTGATACCGAGTTCTTTGCAGACCATGTGGTCCTTGGTCAGTCTGGGCTGTAGATCTGACTGCTCCAGGCCTGCAGCCCCCCCCCTTATATAATGTAAATATTATCTTTATATAATTAATAAATCATATTAGTCAAATTAATCTTTAAAAAAACATATTTTTTTTAAAATATCCTCAGATCAGGGTTTGGTTTCAATTACATCATTTCCTGCTCGAATTGGGCGTGGCGCCGAGCTGGTTTCAGTTAGGTCCTGTAAGGAAATATAAAAGGCCTCACTGGAGCTTAATTTGATTATTCGTTTTCGTCGTTTGACTCAAGCAGAGAAACCTCAACAATGTCTGGAAGGGGAAAAGGCGGTAAGGGACTTGGGAAAGGAGGCGCTAAACGTCATCGCAAAGTGTTGCGTGATAACATCCAGGGAATCACAAAGCCCGCCATTCGTCGTCTCGCTCGTCGCGGCGGAGTCAAGCGTATCTCCGGCCTGATCTACGAGGAGACCCGCGGAGTGTTGAAGGTGTTCCTGGAGAACGTCATCCGTGATGCCGTCACCTACACCGAGCACGCCAAGAGAAAGACCGTCACCGCCATGGACGTAGTGTACGCGCTCAAACGACAGGGACGCACCTTGTACGGCTTCGGAGGATAAACGTCTTCAGTTCGAACAAAACAAACGGCTCTTTTAAGAGCCACCCACACTTTCACTTAAAGAGGAAAATTATTATTTTTAAAATATTTTGATTATACCATAAAAATAAATCTCAAAACAACCAGTTTATATGAACCATAATTTGGTGAACACAGTTTTTCAGTATTGCAGAACTTCTGAAAGTTACTTATAAGTGAGACTTCGTGTTTCCTTCAGTCATTGTAATAAGGCGATTCATAAGTTAGAAGTTGAATCAGGAGGCGGTGGTGTTTATCTTTAGAAGTCAATCTGACAGAGAACAAGTGTCTAATATTCCTCTTGTTTCTCCGAATTGTTTAAAGTGATTACAAGGGTTTTAACATAATTTTATAATATTTGAGGCCCGTCTGTATTTATTTATTTATTTTCTCTGGTGGAATATGATGAACAAAAAGCAGGAATTAAAACAAAGCAGGGTCATGTTGCTGAGTAGTGGGTGGGGCTATAATTTAACCTGCAGTGATTGGCTCTAGTTTTACTCGTGGATGAGCGCTGTCTGCGGAAACACCCAATCAGTAGGTTCCACTTTTCTGTTATAATTAGCATAGACGAGTGAATAAATTACTCTGCTGACAGTCTGTTTAATTATTGTCTCGTCAGTATCATCATGCCTGAACCAGCGAAGTCCGCCCCTAAGAAAGGCTCAAAGAAGGCCGTCACTAAGACTGCCGCTAAAGGAGGAAAGAAGCGCAGAAAGAGCAGGAAGGAGAGCTACGCTATCTACGTCTACAAAGTGCTGAAGCAGGTTCATCCTGACACCGGTATCTCTTCTAAGGCGATGGGGATCATGAACTCTTTCGTCAACGATATCTTCGAGCGCATCGCCGGTGAAGCGTCTCGTCTCGCTCACTACAACAAGCGCTCCACCATCACTTCCAGAGAGATCCAGACCGCCGTGCGTCTGCTGCTGCCCGGGGAGCTGGCCAAACACGCCGTGTCTGAGGGCACCAAGGCCGTCACCAAGTACACCAGCTCCAAGTAGAGCAGTCCGAGGCTGTTACACCCCAAAGGCTCTTTTAAGAGCCACCTATTTTCTCCACGAAAGAGCGAGTTTATGATGTGACATTGCCTAATAACTGAGTTCAGTGTAGTTTGTAACTCAAAAGTGAGACACGCTATTTCAGGTCGAGCTGTGTTAGTCGTGTTTTTCTTAAATTTTCTCGGTCAGAGTATATCCTATATCGAAGTGGAAACTGTTTATATGAACCTTTTCGTGTGAAACGGTAGGAACAAAAAATACATCTTATGAGGGGAGTAAAGTGTAAAATCGCCGTTTGTTTACTTCAATTTTCATTAGAAAGTGTTTTCTTTTTTTCTCTAAACAATGGAAGGCGCGAAACTGTCGTTTCGGATTCTGATTGGACTGTTGTTTGACGTCATTGGCGCGCGACGGGGCTGCTGCCGCCGCAATGAAAAGATGCAGGAGTCAAAGAAAAGAGAAAAAGGGAAAAAACGGAGGCACCCTGATCGAGAGCACAGCGACGGAGAGATGAAGAGCAGCACGAAGGTGAGAGACAGAAAGAAAGACTGGGTGTCATGGGTTTATTGAAAGAACGGACAGCGGTTATAATAATAGACCTGCTGCAGATAACGAGGCTAGTTGATGTTCGCTGTGAAATAGCTAGAAAGAAAACACAGCATATGTTTTTTTCCCTTTGAACAGTCGCTTAACATAATAATAATGATCTGTCTCTCAGTGAATCTCAACATTTATCAAAAAAAGAAAATAATGATAATGCATGACCTCTTAGGTCTCCACACTCTTTTCAGTGATTATAGAGATACTAAAACGTTTAGCAAAGCTTATTATTGACTTTATTGTTATTCGTTTATATCGTTATTGGAATAATCCAAATAAAAATGAGTGAGAATGTTATAAATGTGAGCCACATTTACAAAATGTTAGTCAAAAAGTCACTTTCAAAGCAAACTCTTCTGAGTCGCTCACCTGATCAAATCTGTGTTGGGACGCTCTTTTAATCTGGGTCTGGGGTAGAGACTGATACTGAAGCTGATGCTCAATCCAGCAGAGACTGAGCTTCTTGTTTTTGCTGACGCTCTGCAGCATGATTTCAGCATCCAGTTAAATTCATCAACACTTACTCCGAGTTTGGTCAGAAATCTCGGTGTAATCTTTGATGACCAGCAGAGCAGATTACAAACACGGCTCGATCGTGCAGGTTTTCATCACACAACATCAGAAAGATCAGGCCCTTTCTAACGCTTCACTTCTTCATCGTCTGAATCCTTTCCTGTCCAGCACCTTCTAATCTGAATAATGTCTGAAACTTTCATTACAAGCTATTTTTCTGTTATGTATTTAGTTTTTAATCTCTGCTTGTTGTATTTTCTCAGTTGTAATTCGCGCTGAATGTAAAGCCAGATTTTCTAAATGAATGCATAATAATATCTCCTTCAAGCTAAATCCTGTTAATTGTTATATTGTGTAATTTCAGTCTTTAATGCTGTACTCTGTGTGTTATTTCTGCTCACTTTGGAAGGAGCCGGAGGTTCCTCAGGAGCCCAGTGATCTGGAGGAAGGAGGACTGGACCTGAACAGGATCTTCAGACCCATCAGCTCCTACATGCAGGACCGCAAGGAGATGCTGGAACAGTGTTTCTGTGTGCTGGGAGAGAACAAACTCAAAAGCATGCTCCCGGAGGAACTGAAGGTACGCTGCAGATGAGCTCTCATGGGAGCTAACTGACTTTAATTAAATAGACGTCTTCGTTCTGTTTAAAGAGGGCCATTTATTTTGTTTTCTGCTCTTAGTATTGACTCTTTGTTCTGTTGTGCTGAACGTTGACGCCTTGTATAACAGCGTTTTCTGAGGAGCAGTCTCTATATTATGACACTAATATCTGCTCATTTTGTCAGATCAGTGAAAGATCCTCGATGCAGGAGTCAGTAGTACATGTAATGCATTAATAACGCTACGTTAAATATGGATTGATTCGTGATTCAGAAACAGATCTTTGTTAGACAGCAGTTGATGAAGTCTGCTTCTGTGCTGTTCTCTCAGTAATTAGTTTATATTGATAATTAATCATTCAAGTTTATATTGAAAACGACAGGACAGTCTCGGTCGCTTCACTTTCCAGTTCATCTGCTCTGAGTAACTAATGTCTGCAAACATAGATGTACATGATTATATTTTCCATTACGAAAATGAATCATAGTTTTACTAAAGTAACCATGGCCGTAGTAACCGCAGTTTTTTTGGTGCATATTTTTTTGTTTTATAAAACCATGCTTCTGATACCATGGTTTTACTGCAGTTATATTGTAGTAATTCTACAGTGAGCTTTGGTTGTAGGAACCAGTGATGCCCGAATATCATAAAAAAAAAAATATTTGTAATGATATTCGGGTCGCAGACGGTCAGGTCGTTTAAAATAAAGACGCCAATTAAACCTTTGTAATTGAAATAGTACTAGACACAGTTCTCTATGAAATACATAGACCTGCACTTTATTGGTTAAATTACTGGGGTGAAGATGACGCACCAGCTTAGTCTGCATGTAGAGATAGAGGCGGCAAGAGAAAAGGTGAAGAACCCGCAAATACACAAAAAGAAAGAGCAAAGTGTGGGAAATAATGAAAGATGATGACCAAAGTGCTGGCTTTGTCATGTGTAGGCTACCTTTTGAATATTGAGCGTTATTGAATAAATGTTGACGCGGGAAAAAATTCCCGATTTCCCAACACACTGAACTGAGCAATGCTATTGCATTATTTTAATAGGTTACTTTTAAACGCATATAGCTCAGTAATGTCAGTTTTAAGTATTTTCTGAGAGGGGGTGTGATTTTTTTTGGGGGGGAAAGAGACGCACACTTTGATTTGACTGGATAAACACATGCAGAATTTAAATAAAATTAAACGAAATAAACAAATACATCAAGCCTTTATTACATATTATTAGGGCCGGGACTCAATTTAAAAAAATAATCTAATTATTTAGAGGCTTTGTACTTAATTAATCGAAATTAATCACATTTTAATAGCATATAAATATTTGACCTGAGAACTGAGAGAAGTATGTTTTTCCATATGATTTTTATGATACCATTGAATAGTGACTGAATACATAAACTTAAGCAACAAAATATTGTTTAATTTTGTTTAATGTCAATATTGCACTGGTCTGCTGGACTTGGTTAAGTCTAGCAATATGATATTTAGAAATAGAGTAGCCTACATTTCAGAAATTCAGGAACCCTATAGGTGTGTAGACCTTCTGTAAACTGTAAAACACAATACTTCAAACTTTTGCTAAAACTTGAGACCCCTGTTGGAGTGAAACTTGATCTGCCACAAAATATCTGCCCACCCACTTCTCTGAAGTCATTGCTAGCAGTTTAATTTTACTTATTGTTCATAAATGATCAGCACAAATATTAATTATAACAATTGGTAAATCTGATAAAAGAGACAAA
>JAUCMT010000059.1:13873383-13883647 GCA_032357475.1 Enteromius thamalakanensis
AGACGCCGATTTCTTTTTGGGAGCTTTAGCCGGCGCAGCGGCAGCTGGAGCGGTTTCAGCCATGTCTCTGAGTAGATGAGTGTTCACACGTCGACAGACAGAATACAATGTAGCGCTGCAGAGCGGCGCCGCTGAATTTAACTATCACATGAGAACCGTGTAGACTCAACACCTAGCACATCTGTACTTGAGCCTTAGCGAATATATCTCTTTGAACACAAAGTAAAACGGATATATCAAAATATCTTTGCAGATGCCATTGCTAGATGCTTTATAAGTTTAAATATATACTATCCTTATCGCGATCTATGTATTTCTAATTTCCTTTTGAACACAAAATTAGATGAGGGAAACATTTGCAGATTAGAAACTAGATGCTAAAGTCTTATAAATGCGTTTAAATATGTAAGTACACTATTTAAAATGGAGTTGATTTATGCACTGGTAATATATGATCAGCATTATTACGGTCAGAAATCGTTCTAATATTCTGATAAACGTGCTATGTAATATTTTGAGTACATTTGACATTTTTTAAAGACATCACAGACAACAAATGCATTTTGTATTTATTGCATACATTATAAAAAACGCCAGAAAACCACAACTCTTCAGATGATGGTTTTATTCGTCGTTGTAAAGGAACCTTGGTATTACACTGAACACTAAGCGTGGAACAAAACCGGTCTGTATAATAGTTTTTTTATTTAAAAAAAATTGGCGCCGTTTTTACAGATTTAAACACCAGACGCTCTCTTAAATGAGAAGATATGTGGCTCTTAAAAGAACCTTTTGTTTGTGGGAAACTGGAGCGGAACTCTACTTAGAGCTGGTGTACTTGGTGACTGCCTTGGTGCCCTCAGACACGGCGTGTTTGGCCAGTTCTCCGGGCAGAAGCAGACGCACGGCGGTCTGGATCTCTCTCGAGGTGATGGTGGAGCGCTTGTTGTAGTGAGCGAGACGAGACGACTCACCGGCGATGCGCTCGAAGATGTCGTTGACGAAAGAGTTCATGATCCCCATCGCCTTAGAAGAGATACCAGTGTCAGGATGAACCTGCTTCAGCACTTTGTAGACGTAGATAGCATAGCTTTCTTTCCTGCTCTTTCTGCGCTTCTTTCCTCCTTTACTGGCGGTCTTAGTGACGGCTTTCTTGGAACCTTTCTTAGGAGCGGACTTTGCTGGTTCAGGCATGTTAATTTACGAAGGATACAATAACGCAATACACGTGTATGGACTGGGTACTTATTAAATGCTCATGCTAAATTTACAGGGCTGGCTGCTATTCCCTGATTGTGTCTTCTCGCACAACGAATGAAAGAAACATATTTCATTGGTTAGAAAAAGATCGGCGAGACAGACACATCAGCCAATCAGAAACATTCGAATTTGAATGCTTCTCATTGCCTTCCACACAGGTTTCTTTGTCTTGACTTTCCCGCTCAAAATAAGAAACACTGGAAGATCAAACTTTTTTTTAAGCGGTTTTTATTATACCGTTGCAGGTTATATTAACAATGGCTTCACTTAAATTCATACACGAATGAAAATAATTTAGAACCCCTGTAAATGTGCTCTTGAAGCAAAATTTAATGAATGTTTATATATTCAGATCACGTACCTGAAAATAAGTAACTTTCGAGTACACCGGTTTTAAATATATATATAAAATGTAAACAAAAAGTTTACTTAAAAACTTTAAAAAAGGGCACTTTTATAGAAATTGTGGGCGGCTCTTAAAAGAGCCTTTGAGTTTTTATTACATAACGGTCATGTTTAACCTCCGAAGCCGTACAGAGTGCGTCCCTGTCGTTTCAGAGCGTACACGACGTCCATAGCGGTGACGGTCTTTCTCTTGGCGTGCTCGGTGTAGGTAACGGCATCGCGGATCACGTTCTCTAGGAACACCTTCAGCACACCGCGGGTCTCTTCGTAGATCAGACCGGAGATACGCTTGACTCCACCGCGGCGAGCGAGACGACGGATGGCGGGTTTGGTGATGCCCTGGATGTTATCACGCAGAACCTTTCGGTGACGCTTTGCGCCTCCTTTTCCGAGTCCTTTACCGCCTTTGCCTCTTCCAGACATGTCTGCAGATTCTGTAGTTCGTACGCCGTGCTTACAGAAATTACGAAAATAAAGACGTGTGCGAAGAGCTTTACAGTAGTCTACAGGACCTAATTGAAACACACGAGGCGGAGCTATTCTCTTCATCCCTCTCTCTCTCTCTCTCTCTCTCTCGCTCTCGCTCTTTTTCTCTCGTTTATTGGCGGATCGCAACTAAATTATCCAAGTGCATACCGCCACCTACTGTACAGTAAGTAACACCAGCGCTTTCTGTTCTCCAGTTTATAGAAGGGCGGGCAAACAATAAAGGAACAGTAGAAAGGAATTCGTTTTAAGCAAAACATTGTTTTTGTTAGGCCAAAGTTAATCAGATGATTACTCAGAATGTAAAATTAGAGGAATAGACTAAAGCTTAATAATAATAATAATAAAAATTTTATCAGGATATAATATAGCATAATGATAGATCCTGATATATTTTATGCATATTTTGTCTTGTAAAAGTGAATAGAGCCCTACAACCTTCGCACATCCCCAGAATCCCTTGCAAATTTAATTATTTTTCAATGCTCACATATTTTATCTCACATGTATTTTATTTATTTTTTTTTTTTATAACATGCTCAACCTTTTCGTTGTGGAGCTATGCTCCATCATACGACACACGTCCATCCTTTCCAGTGCGGAGAAAAAGAATCATATGATCAGGTGGAATTTGTTATTACATACCATATATGTTTTGCACATACAGTTGTTGTTGTTGTTATTTTACAATTTCTAGGACACATTTCTCAATACTTGTGCCACTTTTTCAAAACTCTTCACAGCACCAGTCTACTAAACTCATTTATCTCTGCTTTGGCGCAAAATGCATTAATTGATAACATCTGTCAATTTAGACGGATTCTTTTTCCATCTGGCATCAGCAAAAAGCAGAAAGGGAAAAAAAACAAGAAGACAGCAGGAATTAAGTGATGGAGATAAGATTGACTTGATTATGACAAATAATCATATATAACAAATGTTGTTTTTGTTAATTCCAGCTTATTTTCATTAAATTATTTTCTAGATGAACTCCTAGTCCAATACTAATTGGGTTACTGGGAAACTTGCACTTAGCAGCATTTAGCAGGTATTGCATTATTAGGCAGCAATAGAATAGGTGGTACAGGTAAAGACACGCATATCACCACTTGGCAAGATTCAGTACTGTGACCTGCTGCCACTGGGGAGCTCACAAGAAATCAATTTCATTACATTTACTTGACATTATTTGTTTAGCTCTTCCACACTCAGTTAGTTTTGTTAACATACTTAGTCAACTAACAATAAACTAATAGTTAATAAACTGTTAATTAAATAAAAAAGATTAAATTAAAATGCTAATCATATATTTCTTTATGCAGTAAATATTAAGATTGGTCTGTATCATCAAGAATAAGCACTTTTTTTTTTTAGAAAAATAAACGATTTATGTCATATTATGTGTTTTGACTACTCTTTGTATGTTGTATAAATATATATCTAGGTAACAAAGATATATTATAAAATAATCTTTTAGAAGGGCCTCATCTATTAATTTTGCCTGGGGCCCCTGCTTCATCTTTCGCCTCTGCACACGCATCAATGTAAACTCTGATAGCAAGTAACCACTGAAACGACGTTAGGTCACAAAGTACTGTTGGCTCAGTATCTCTAATGTTAAGACAAGATTGAGATTTCAAGAAAAAAATCGATCAGCATTTAATGTAATCAAGATTGAGAAGTGATGTTGGTTTAATGTGTCTTTGGCATTCACGTTTAGTGTTGAAACAATAATGAGATCAAACATTTATTTAAACCAACATTACACTTGGTTTGCCTCCATCACTGCTGCTGAATTAACTCTGAAATAATAATAATAATAATAATGTTGAATCAGATTCCACATCACCTCTCAATTTATTTGACAGATAAACACAATCAATGACTAAATAAAATACGCGATTCAGCGGTTTTCTAAATCTGGCTTGCATGTGACTACTGCCTGTTTTTCTTTGGGTTCTCTGAAATAGAGTGTATATATAAAACAATTCTAAATAAAATGCGCAAGATTTAATAGTTTGCCACTAGAGTGGGCTGTTGTGTGCGTTCATGCCAACCAATGCAAGAAGCTTTTTTCCCCCAGCAATTTATTTATTCATTTATTCCGTCATTTTAAGTTCATGTATTCGTTCTCAAGATAAAATGTTAATTTTAGAAAGATTTGTCACAACCTAGTAAAGACGCTTTCCTGTGTCAGGGTGAAAACGCTTTTTGATTGGTTAACGCGTCACCAAGTTCATCTCTGATTGGTCGATCTCATTTCAGTGTAATCATCAGTTTGTGCTGCTGACGATAAGTTGTCTGAAATGTTTCTGTGCTCGCTGACATATTCCGGTAAATCTTTTGTTTACCGCTTTAGCACCCTGTACATAATTATATGAGGTAAGCCAAACCTCCTTCCTCTCTCATGATGGCGTTCTGGTTAAATGTTTTGCGCGGCTGTTCTCTTGTTGTAGAGCTGTTAGCAATAGCAAGTCTCGGGCTCTGACAGAAAGCGAGCCCTAATGCTAGCACTCTGATTAGTAATTGTTTATGTCCTGTGTCATCGAAACGTGCGTGTATACGAAAAGAATCACAAATAAACAAAAATATATTTTTGCTCAATCATTTAGCGCATGCAGTTTGTGTTTTATTAGGTTTTGCGTATGGCTAGTTAGCTTCGGTTGCTATTGCCATGGTTTGGCGTGAAATAACAGCATGTTTTATTACGTGTTAAAAGACTATATTATATGTGACATGAATCAGCGTCAGGCTCAAATGAGGATTT
The DNA here is from genome assembly GCA_032357475.1 of Enteromius thamalakanensis. Classification (NCBI taxonomy): domain Eukaryota; kingdom Metazoa; phylum Chordata; class Actinopteri; order Cypriniformes; family Cyprinidae; genus Enteromius; species Enteromius thamalakanensis. The sequence continues at coordinate 13,878,302 of JAUCMT010000059.1, forward strand.
CAGACTGAACCTGTCAAATACATAAATATGTACACATAGGTACTAAAACGTGTTCTTGTTTTTGACAAATTGGATTTGAGTCTTCTGACATTATTGTTTTTCATTATTATGTATCAGTGTTATAAAATATTATGACAATTTCGAGCGTGTGTACTGTCACGTATATTAGTGTTTATAACGAATAATGTATTTTGATTTGCAAGAGGCACGTGATTGTTGTGAACTGAAACATCCCCTGATATTTTCAGTTTGCAGCTTTCTGTTTTACTGTAGTGCAACATTTTTGTATTAGGAAAAAGTGTAAGGGGTTTGGGTGAAAATTATATAATAAATATACAGGATGTTAGTATTGATAGTGGGGAAAAAATGGACAACCAAACATTGGGGCACCGCTATGTTGAGTTGAGATGTGTATAAATCTGCATGACAACATATTTTCATAACTCCTAACTGGGGCCTGTTCCATAAAACAAGTTTACTAAATAAGCCCGGTTTATGGCAGATAGTCCATATAAACAAAATTAACTGGCAATAAGTAAGACTAACTGAAATAAGCCTGGCTTATATTCTAAGGTTTATTTCAGTTAGTCTGACTTATTGCCAGTTCATTTGGTTTAAAATAAATAACTATCTGCCATAAGCCGGGCTTATTTAGTAAACTTGTTTTATATTTTATGGAACAGGCCCCAGCTCTGTTCTCAGCAAGTTTTTATTTTTTATTTTTTTACGTTATGGTCTGTGACAGTGGTATCTGGACAGCCACTGTCCTGCAGAATGCTTAATCAAACGCAACCGAACAAGCTAATCAGTCCAAGGGACTGTAGTCACTTAGTAATTGAGATAGAGGTAGATTGGAATGTCATGTGCCTAAACTTTATTTATATAAGAAGCACACAAATGAAACTAGAGAGGTCCAAAGATAGAGCCCTGTGGTACTCTGCATGCCATTAAGGTTCACACAATTATAGCAGCCTATGTTAAAGGGATAGTTCATCTAGACATGAAAAGTATGTTATTTATTCACCCTTGTGCAGGACAGTCTGCGGAACACAAAGACATTTCGAGGGCTGTCAAATTATTACAATTTTTAATCAAATTAATCAGGATTTTCAGTGGATTAATCGTGATTTATCACTATTTGCAACGACACCTGAATCCTAACCATTTTTTTTCTCAAATGCATACCAAAAGATAAATAACAGGACACAGATATATAATTTTTTAGCGTCACAGTTCATGTGTTTATAGCGTGTAAGACTAATTGCGGCTACCATGTTGCATGCACTGACAGTCCCGATGGTCGTCGTCTTGCCCCCGTTTACGTCCAACAGACAGGAACTGTTTACAATCCTCCGCAAAATGGCGCTTCTCAGTTGTTAATATAGTCACTGTAAAATACCCCAGTTCCCACGTGTCACTGATGCTTACTCCGAGGTAATTGTTGTCCCACTTTCCTGACAAATAGTTCGTCATACTGCGCATGTGTGAAATGTGTTAAAAAATTGTACATAATTACCACCGTTAATGCATTATTTTTGACAGCCCTAATTTCGATACAATGTGCATTTTTGTTATACTCTGCTTCTATGGATAAAACACTGACACTTTTTCTCAAATTAGCCTTCCATTGATTAGCCAAATCATCTTCTTTTACATTACACAGACAAATAAAAACATGAGGAATGATGGTATTATTAACAAAACTGTGGCAACAATTTCCACGTTTTACTTGCAAATAAGTAAATACAATTGGACAATTTGAGTTTGTTTCAGCCCAGCCAAATAACCTCATATAATGTTACGGCAGTCACCAATTTCAGTTTTGTCTTTTTAAATTAAATAATTTGTTTGGTTTGGATCATTTGTGGCCTGGCGTCAGGTCAAGATAATATTTTGATCGTTTTTTTGGGAAAGGCGTGTCCCATTGCCAGTGTATTCAGTATGTGGGAGCCAAAGCCCAGTTTAATGTTGACCGGAAAACATGGTCGACTGAACTCTGCAGGAGTGTGGTTCCCCCTCAACCCAGTTTGCTATGGCCTGGAGGAGCAGATCACATGGCAAATTTCACATTCTTCAGGGTTTCAGCAGACAGTCATCTGTGAAATCTTCCCATGATTCCCAGAATGAGGGGTGGAGGCCTGACTCTGGAATATTATCAGTCTTTCGGCCTTGACCTCTCAGAGCAGCCATGTGATTCTTTAATCTTCGCCTGGACACCCTAAGCCTCTTCATCTTCATGGCTCTCCTCTTTCTGATCCGTCATTTAAAGGGTTTAAAGATGAAATTATGCCTGGTGTCGCAAACTTTCTTAAACTACCGTAAATATGTGAGTAAGTCTATTGCAACTATTGCAACTACGATATTGTGTATCGTTTGATTAAAACCTAAAGTTCATAGTTTAAGGTTGGTAATGCTCTTATTGGTCTTTTGGGGGATACAGTATGTCTCAGACGTGGTATTAAGTCTTCAATCTATTTTTTTTAGCATGCACACGTTTTAAGGAAGTGAGCAGAATAGACTTTGTATTTATTTCCTACTCCGAACATCGTGGGGAATTCCAGCAGTGAGATGCTGAAGCAAGACTAGCACAAAAACAAGTGAACGAAAATGCCTCGCATGAAACGTAAAGCTAGAAACGTCCCGCGGCATTAAATGTTAACGTCTTCTTCCTCATCATCAGTCTGATTAAAGTTTATTGTAGAATGCTTTGCCTCCTCGTGGTCTCTTTGCCTCTGTTTACATGGATACGGTAGTGTTTACTGTACATTGGTTTTTCAGGATGCCAGGATGGGGCAGTGAGGGAAAGAGCAAAGGGGGAGGAAGAGAGCATTTGTTTTTTCTTGATTTGTTCGTAAAGAAATCTGTGTCATGACTGGTCGCCTTTTTCAAGCGTTATTCCATTACAAAGGTGTACTACCATCAATGAATAACAAAAAGAAGGGTAATTTGATCTTAAAATCTCTTCTTCACTGCGCAATTTTGACTTTGAGAGATGAAAGTCAGAATTGAGATTCTATCATAGCTATCATAACTAAAATAAACTAAATCTGAATTATGAGGTGTAAATTTACAGTTGATTTGTGGTGGTGGTCTTCAATAAAGATTAGCTAGAACGCCGCTCCATTTAATTAAATATAAAGTCTTTGTTTTGGCCATTGAAACCATTTAATATTTGAAAATGAGGTTATAATGGAAAAAAGTTCAAAATACAATCAGGAGTGAAAGCTTAAGCTGGGCAAAAATGGTTAGTAATGCTAATCCACTTTAGTTCAGCCCCCACATGTCTTAAATTCTTTTTCACCATACTTTCAGGTCTTGCTCTCAGTTTATGCGTTTCTCTTTGTGTCTCTAAGGAACTGGAGTGCGGACACATATGGCTGTGTATGATGAGAATCTCCTGAAGAACCCTTTTTACCAGGCCCTGGAGAAACACAGACCGGATCTGTGCAGCAGGGTAGCAGAGCTTCATGGCATTGTGAGTCTCGCTTCCACATTTCTCATGTTGGAATTTTTAAGTGGTATATAATTTAATTGCAATACTGTTTGAACTCCCAGTCACTTTCACAGTTTTGAGACAAAGCAACAGTGAGTGGAGTTTGTTGGCGACTGAAGGGATGAAAAGATTTATTTGTGGAGCACATTTAGTCATGTATTCGTTCATGTGACTGTGGTCTGTTCACATGTGGTCAGAAAGAGATTCTCTGTGTATGAGCTGATTGTTTTATGTTAGTAGATGTTAGAGGTGAGTAACGGCAATGGTGTTATGTGCTTATTATGCGATTTATTCTCAACTCTCAGGAAACTTAAACCATTGCTTAAACTTCACATAAAATATCATCATATAATACGTACTGTTGTTTTGGATTTTAGCACAGTTGTTTATGTCATATTGCTTTTGTGCGTCAGTTTGATAATCAGCAATTTAATTGTACGTTTTCGTCATCTTTAAAGCATCCTCTAGTCCTTGTAAGAAGTTCTGATTGGGATATGAAAATGGATTTTGATTCTTTAATAGGCAGACAGTAAACACGCTCTGACCTGACAGTCCTCTGTAGTTCACATAAATCAGTGGAAATTTCAAGAACGTCAGAATAAATCTGTTCTCAAATATCAACAATAACAAGAACTCCGTAGCATCTCGGAACACTCTTCATCTGTTTACGCTAGTTTTGGAAACGGTGCCGCCAACTCTTGCCTTTTTGCGCAGCAGCAGCTGTTCCAGGCATGTAATCTCAAACTCAAATCTGATTGGACGACCCGTTTCATTGCAGAGCGATGGGGGAAAATTTGACACACAGGACGAAATAAAAAAACGTAGCTTTTTCATCTCGCGGATGATCGCGCCTGGTGTGAATAGCCCCGTAGGGATCTATTGTTCAGATTCAAAAGTAGCATTGCGCTAAACATTCACGTTAAATGTGGAAAGCCCTTAATACTGTAATTGTAGTATAACTGCTATAAACTGCTTCCAGTTAGAATAAAGAGCAATATTACTTGAATGGAATAGACCTTAGTCAGGGTCGATTTTGCATGAATGAAAATGAGGCTGGAGAATAGACTTTAGTCTGAATTAACTGTATGAAGGTCCTAAATCACATGGAGTTTTTGTCTACTGAAAGTGTTCTGGAATAATTTTCCAACTGAACAGTTCAAGTATTGTTAAACAAGAGTACAATTCATTGAACCCACTGTACTCTGCCTTGTTTGCATTCTTCACCAAAATGGTCTATTAAACATTACCATTTACCATGTTGTAGTCTCATTTCAGTTCCAAAAATGTACTCACTTAAATTTATATGTGTTGTTCTTAATCCACATGGCTGTCTTCTGTTAACTCAAAAGAAACATGTAGTGACAATATATCAAAGCAAGAATAAAACACACCAGAACAGAATCCAGTGAGCTGTATTTCCAAGCTCCTCAAGGATGGAAGAGTGTGCCTGAAATAATGAAGGTGAAATGAAAGCACGCAAAATTTAGAAAACTAAAGGATATCCCACCAAAAAATTAGAATTGTGTCATTTATTGGAACCTCATGTTGTTGCAAACCCGTAAGACCTAAGTTAATCTACCGGAAAAATGATTACGATTTTTTTAATGACATTCGAGATGTTTCTAACTCTCCATAGACTGCAATGGAACTGAAATGTTCCAGAGCCAGAAACGTAATAGAACACAGTCCCTTTGACATCAGTGGTTCAACCATAAGTTTATGATGCTACAGGAATACCTTTTTGTGCATAGATAAAAAAAAAAAAAAAACTTTATTCAACAATTGAAGAGTTTCGTTGCAAAACGCGATAAACGCCATTTTTTGACATTTGGATTTTATTATTGGAAATCACT
>JAUCMT010000059.1:13922452-13941561 GCA_032357475.1 Enteromius thamalakanensis
GATGACGTATGCGTAGCGACGGAACCTGAAGCCACCGTAACCAATTGTAGCTAGCTTCATTAAAGCAGTAGGAAAATTAGCTCATTTCTCATTAGTTCCTACTTTTTTGGGAACAGAGATGCTCTAAAACAGCAGCTTTGCTAGACTCACGAAATAAAATGTAGGGTCACAGGAAGTATGTGCGGGCCCAGGCTATGAATTTGTCTTTTTTATTGTAATTGTTATAATTCGTATTTGTGCTGATCATTTATGAACAATAAGTACAATTAAACTGCTAGCAATAACTTCAGAGAATTGGGTGGGCCAGAGGGTCTGCTGTGCAAGTATTTTTATAGCAGATAAAATCTCACTCCAAAATTTTGCTAAAACTTGAGAGCCCTGAAAATACAAAATAAATAAATATAGACAAAAGCAACACAATTGCTAAAATAATTCCCGAAAATATATATAATAAAAAGAACCTAATTCAAAATATGAACATAAACACAACATTATGTTATAACTTGAAGCTTTTAATATTAAAACTGTGAACACAGTTCACAATAGACAGTAATGCTGTGGCCTACCTTTAAGATCAGCCATCATGTTGTGATCATGCATACGATGCCTTAAAGGCTGTCGGTGTAGGCAGCTTACTAAGATTTGAAACAGTTCCTCGGTGTGTGTGTGTGTGTGTAACCTGAAGATGCTCCTCTCCGAGAGCAGAGTATTAACCAGGCTGTCAGATCTTAATGAAGTGTCCTGGTGAGCCATATCAAAAGGGCTTTCCCTCCACACACACACACACACACACTCGGGGGTATCATGCTGATAAGTGGTGACGCGGATGGGATCGGCGCGGGGGCTGATGTGATTTGACAGATGGGCTCTGTGATGCCCGTGTATTGAGGTCTCTCTAATCGATTAGTTTTAGTTAAGTGCACTCTCAGATGATTGTGCCGCGTCTTTATCGTTCCCCTCCGCAACACCGACAACCTCTGGTGCCTCCTCCCGCTCGCTGCCAGCCTCCACCTGTTCGTGCAGGGGAAATCTATTATCTGAAATGATCAAATCTCAGCGGCACTTATTCTGTCTCTCTACAGTGTATGACATTCACTTCAATTACAGGACAGAGAATCCGGTAGACAATGTGTTTTGGGCACAGCACTTTTTTGGAGGATGCTGTTTGTAGGAGAACGAGAAAAGAGACTTGGTTATTACTTCTGTGCTTCCTCTCTCTCAGCGCTCCCAGGGGCAGTTATTATGGTCAGTACCTGTGGGCATGGTTGGTTTGTGGCACAGACTGTCTTGCTCTCCAGGGCTCATTATTACAGCATGGCCAGTCGCCCCAGGAGGGGGATTGGCCTCTCTCACTCTCCCGCTGTCTTCCTCTCTTCTCTGGACTTCTCTGGATAGACACAGTTCCCTGCGGTGGCAGCAACGCTAGCCTTAACTTCCACCGGACTCTTCAGGCCCTTGCAGAACTGCGCTCATTCCCCATAATCCTCTGCTGTTCTACTTGGACAAAATGTATAATTCTTTATTTAAAGGTGATGTAAAAACTTGGCATGTGTGGTTTTTTCTAATCATTGCTGTTTGTATGAGCAGCCAAAGTTTGAAAAACCAGCTGCAGTTTCTTTTTAAAGTGTTACAAGCTGTTAGTGCATAGATTAGATCCCTGAAGTTGCAATGATTAAAGTTGCGAAACCAAAGAGATATGTGAATATATATGAACTGTGCCTTGCTCAAGGGTCTCCCCTCAGTCATGGTATTGAAGGAGGAGAGAGCACTAGTTACCCCACTCACAATCCCTGCCGGACCTAGGACTCAAAACCGTGACCTTTGAGCTACAACGCCCTATCCATTAGGTCACGACTGCCCCAATGTGTTTAGTGCATTCACAGAGGACGGACTCCTAAAACCTTGAGAGCAGTCTATGCTGAGGTATTCAGCCAATCACAACGCATTGGATAGCTGGCCAATTAGACCTTACTTTTTTATAGAACGATGAGTTTTGTACAAATCGACCCGTTTTAGGAGGCAGAAACAAAAATGTACAGTGTGTACAACATAATGTGTTTTTTAGAGTTAAAGGTTTCCATTTTACAATTTTCATATCCATTCAGACGACCTCCAGGCCTTGCGGTAGCACTTTTAGTGCTATATCGAAACTATTTGTTCAATTTTGAGTGAGATGCTAATGCTCGAATCAGATTCAATGATCTATGCTAAGCTGCAGCTAAAAGTGCTACCGTCAGACCTGGAGATTGTCCGAATGGATTTGAAAGCAGTGAAACTCAACTGTTCAACTCTAGGGAAGTCTTCAAAAACAGCAGTGTATTCTTCAATGTCAGGTTTAATTTTGTAACAATTATTCCTAATCGTCATATTAAATGGATCATGAGAGTTTAGATAATACAGGCTGATAGATCCTTTACCGTCTGTTAAATTTACATAATTTACATTGCATAAGCTGATTGGCCTTTGCTGCTTGAAATTACTTGCTCAACATTTAAATCATTCATTCAGTGTTTAGGCTGGTCCTGTAGTGCATCAGCTCCTCTAAAGCCCTCCACCTCCTCCAGCACCACCTGTCTAGACCAGGGGCCTGTTCCATAAAACAAGTTTACCAAATAAGGCTTATGGCAGATAGTCTGACTTATTTTAATATGCAATAACTGGCAATAAGTCAGACTAACTGAAATAAGCCTGGCTTATACTCTAATCTTGGTTTATGGAACAGGCCCCTGCTGTGGGATCTTACATGTTTTTTTTCCTTCTTTTTTTTTTTTTTTTTGGACATAGTAGTACTGAAAGGGGCAAATTCTCATGCAACTGTACTGTGTCAAAATGCTGAAATACTGCTCATGAGGCCACCAGCTCTGACAAGCACTTCTATTATGACAAACATTTGTCATAACCACATTATTTTTAACATAAGGATTGGAGCAGCTATTTTTAACCAGGATGTGCAAAGCTTCTGTTGTCAGCTGCTTCCAGTTATTTAAGCTATGCAAAAACAAACCCAGGCTAATTGGGCAAAAATCACAGCATTTCTGCCAAAAAATTTACATTGTTTCTTGCACGTTTCATTCAGTGGGCGCCACTAAAAATCACATTCAGTTATATCGGAAATGTGAATCTGGCAATGTTTTATTACATCTTGTATGTTTCACATAAGTAAAAAAAAAATCTGTATCCATTAAGTGTTTATTTTTTCATAGTCTTGTTAAAAAAAAATGCTTATGCTAACTTCATGCTGCAAACAGATTTTTATCATAATAGAATTTTAATCTATTATCATAGTCCTGAACACACTGGTTTATATTGCAAAGTTGTTCTCTGTATTCCAGTTAATTACTTATAGCTGCTTATGAATCATCTCCCTTTCACAATAAATAGCTTTCTCCCACGTAACAGATTCTTCTGTTAATACCTGTTAAAATAAAAATCTAATTTGTTGCAAGCTCATTTCTAATGTAACCTAGACATTTATAATGCTAAGCTAGTAGACTAGCCTTGCTAGCAAAAGGCTAATTGACAGCACACAAAAAAGCATTTGCAATTGGTGGTTTGCAATTTGCGATAACCTACTTAAAAGTATTAGTCAGTGGATTCTGTAGAGAGAATCTTGCATGACACTAAATGAAATATAATTGCCATTATTTGTTTAAAGGTAAGTTGTGTGTGTAGACGTGGTAGCTTTGACCTGTACCTCCATGACTGTGAGTACTTAAAGAGAGGATGGATGACAGAAATATATATGAGCAAACAAAGGATCAATAAGCTGTTTTCTGCTGTTTTAATGGACTGTGATTGGGCTGAGTCATTCTTTGGATGGGATAATTTAGTAAAAACGCTATTTATTCTGTTTTACTGAACGTATGTGTCTTAAGCTTAAAACGTATTAACCAGTATATCTATTCAAGCACACTAATTGATGTTATTAATTTGACCGTTTAAGTTCTAGTATCTCTTCATACCTTTTTTATGACTTATCCGAATGGACTCTGGCTGCTGCTGCTTTCCTTGTAGGAACTCATAACTGTAGCTGCTGTTTGTTTGAGAACAGCCCATTAAATAAACCATGGAGGGCTTTCCTGAGTGGGCTGTGCATTAGCAATGAGCAAAACCAGGTGGTAAACTTCTCCAGCTTTAATTAAAATCCCTTAATTCCAGCGTTTGAACCCCAGGCTGTATTTCACAGGCGAGAGGGAGGCAGTCCGGAAGCTTCTTTGCTCGGCTCTGATGCATGGCCCCCTGTTGACACGCACTAATTTTGATATATACGAGCGGATGAATCTCTAATTACGTTTTGGCATGGACTCTGAAGTTACTTAGCATTGCACTTAATTATTTTTATACTGACGCTTTAACAGTAAAGTACTGTGGTGTAAATTAGGCTAAACCCCACTGTTTCTAAACCCACTGATAAAATTAGCTGTTCCTTTTGCTACTGTTTTTGCTATACATCATTTATTTTGTACTTATATGTGATGCTTTATATATACTTTCTTAATTATTCATTTAGATATTTAATGGCAGCTTAAAGGCCAATAATGTTTTAATGGCAGAGCTGATTGGTTGCTCGTACAGTGAGGGTCCCCTGACGGGGCCCAGGTGTCATGTCATTTCCTGTGTAAGTGAACTCACAAAACACACAAACACGCAAACACACACACACACACGTGCCCACGCAGACCTGACTATAGCTCACCTGAGATCTAGTTTAATTGTTCCTAATTAAAGTTGTACATGAATTGCCTGTAATTAAACATGTGCACAGTTCATTAGTGCTCCCTAAAACAAAAGAGTGTGTATAATTGTCATGCAAATGAATCTGGGTTGCTCTGTAGGGTATCTGTCTTTCCCTAAGGTCGTAGTTAGAAAGGTCTACCTGGTCTGCACCGCAATATCTATTTTCTTAGTATGGTGAATTGCATTTTTTTCTTCCAATTTATTTTTCTTTCGCAATTTGTTGTTATTATTATAAATAATAATAACAGCAAGTACAAATAAACTTTGTTGTCAGACAATGCAATTGCTCACATGATTATATCTAACACTTCCACTAAAAAAATTTAGAAAATGTAGAGAAATAAATAAATACCATGTTTAATTCAACATGCTCTTTCTTTGTAATTATGTGTGAAATTTATTAGCAATTTAAAAGTAAAATTTTTTCAAAGTAAATACTACTCAATGTTTTCATTGTACTCTTTTTTTTTTTTGTATTTGTTTTTTTTTCTTCTTCTTTGCTAGAGCACACAATAAGACATTTAAAAATGTGTGTGTGTGTGTGTGTGTGTGTATGTATATGTATGTATATATATATATTACTGCTGTCAAATGATTAATCACATCCAAAATAAAAAAAAAAATTGTTTACATAATACATGTGTGCATACCATGAATATTTATAAATACAAAAACATGCATATATATATTTAAGAAAAATCTATTATATTTATATAGTTAATATCTTTACTCCCAGTTCACCCTCACCTAATGAATATATATATATATTTTTTTTTTTTACAAAAAATTCCAAATATTATATTTCATTGTATCAGTGGGTCAATTCTATAACTGGTAATTGTGGAATGGATCAAGCCAATAAAGAAACATGATTTTCAAACTAATGAAATCTCAAAGGGCTTTAAAAAAGATAACAATTAAGCAGAATAGGTGCCAGTGAAGAAGAATACAATCATCTATGCTATCTCTGTTGTCTTAAAGAACAGCTCAGAAAGCGGGAAAACCTGGGAAAACTGCTTACTGCCATCTTGCAGAAAATTACACACGAAGAAAGGGTAGACTCTCTGAAGGATTAACACTTAATTATGGCTTAATTCGCATAATTATGCATGCTAATAGCATCTCAAATGGATAGCGGTTGTCGAGAGGATTGAACCATCTGTAATTGTAGGGGATTAATACATCATTTTTTATTTCCAGCATTATTGTAACTCTCTTCCTCTTGCAAGTGCCTCTCATTAATCAATTTCACTTATAGGACGTTTAAATGTTGGTGCCTTTTTTCATAATACATCATTAGGGTCATCCCTGTGCAGCTATGAGACAAGACTAATGAGATCTCAGGTGGATCTTTATAACTGAACAAAAGCAAAGAACAGGTGAACCCTCTTCAGAATGAATTTGAACCGGTTGTTGACTGAACTGGGAGTTAAGGTATTAACTGGGAGTATAAAGAGTAGCTAGGTGTTTGGGGGTTAACTGAAACTAAACATTACCTGAATGCAGAATCTGCAAACAATGAAAAAGTGTAAGGAATAACTGAGTGTGTAGACATCAGCTGAGAGGATCAACTGGGACTGTGAGGGTGAACTGGGAGTAAAAGAGATTAACTGTCAATATAACACTGTGTCTACACCGGACACGAGCTGTGAGATGCAGTGAGACAAAAGCCAATAGAATTTATTATAATCAGTGATGGTGTCTACACTGGATACGGCACTGTGCAATGCGACATTAAAAAAAAGTGTACAGATCAACTGAGATTGCATAACGTAAACCTGGTCTCAAAAAAATATGTATGTGCACTTTTTGCACAACACATACCTTATCACCTCAGTTTCAAAGAGAAATGTGGTGCTAAAACACAAGTTTGATACATTAGACACAGGCTTTATTACGTTGATATAGGTATGTATTGCGGCAGTTCAGAATCTAAACATCCATGGACTGTTGATAAAAGTTAATTCTCTACCAGCCTGATCTCATGGCAATTCGTACATAATTTATGAGATGGCTAATTCGTGCTAATTCATACAACCTCACTTTTAGCTAAATCGTACGCATTTTACGAGTTGCCAGTTAGTAGGAATTTGTACGAATGCGTTACCCGCCCTTAAAAACCTACCCATCACTGGGGTTATACGTATGAATTGGCTCATCATGTCGGAAATATGCCCTACACCAAATCCAACCCTAAACCATATATGTGTGATGCTAATCTTCAAAAGCATCAGTTTTCATATCACCCAGCATATTAATATTGTTTTGAAGTCATAACAGGATATTCTTCAGATAATTGTGCGAAAATTATGCTTTATTAATCGAAATCTGTGTGAAAAAGGAAATAAAAGGTCAGTTTTACTGCCGCTAGTGTTAATTTCTTTTGATAACTGATATGTATTTATTGGTACATATTTCATGTCTCACTTAAAAGATCACCCATGTGCGTTTATGCCATGCGACCAGGTAGGGTAAACTGGAAGTATAATAGGTAAATTGAGAGCGTACAGATTAACTGAGACTGTAGAAGGTAAATTGCGAGTGTTGAGATTAAGTGTGAGTGTGGAGGGTAAATTGAAAATGGATGGTGACTTGTGCGTACAGAGATTAACTGGATATGCAGGTTGTAATTAAGATTGTAGAGACTGGGAGTGAGATTCAGAATTAGAATTAACAAAGAGTACATAAGAGTGAGATTAAATGAAATGCGGTGAGAGAAATGGAAACTGCGATGGAACACATGACTAGGACTCTGTAGGGTGAAGTAGGGTTGTTAGTATTGGAAAGGCTCTTTACCTCTGGTCACGGGGATCATAGTTTAACTCAAACCCTACAGTACACACATGAACAAGCTAATCAAAAAGAATTTACTGTGAGTTTGTTTGGGGTTGAAGCTAAACTCTGCATGACAACTGCCCTCCAGGTGCCCTCCAGTTGAAAACCCTGGGTTAGGGTGTGGAGAATGAATTATGACGGATTTATTGGGAGTATAAAGTGCAGAGATCAATTAAGACTGATTGTGTCTGAAATCATCCTTATACCTTTATAGTGTATTTTTTGAATGGACAAGTACACTTAACATGTAATTTTTAGACAATACCCGCACGCTGTGAGGAGCACATGAAGGAAATGCTATGTCTCACTAGAAGATAATGCCTGCAGCACTTCAGGTGCACTCCGAAGTCGCTCACTCATTTTCATTCACTCCTACTACATTAGTGGGTAATGTAGGGAATAGCAAATGAGGGTATAGTGAGTCGATCTCAGAAACAGCCTAAGAGTGTGGGGTGAATTTGGGAGTATAGCATTTGAACTGTGCGTGTAAAGACTAATATGTGGAAGGGGAAAAGGGGAATGAAGGGATATTCAAGGAATGGGCAACTGAGCAAAACTGTCAAATCTGTCCCATTATTTGGACACACCATGATTCATTGTAATATTTACAAAAAATAAACATAAAAAAAGTTCACACAATAAAATAAACATTCCATTTAAAGTAAAATCATGATTCTGTATCACTATTCAATTCAGCTCCTTGCTAAAAGACAATAAAAGACGATAAAAAGTTGTTCTTGATAACGTGTGTCATCGTTATCTACGCCATGACTTTTAACCGGCATTGACATTTTCCAAAAGCCGTTGAGGATCTTCTGCTCGTCTTGTTCAGACACGGCAATCAATAGCGTTTTCTGCAGGGACTGGATCGGCCGGCAGAACTGAAGATAATATGAGGAGAGGGGAGTGAGAGAGAGGAAGGGCTAATCAATGAGGAGTCTTGAACTTGGGAAACCCTTTTCATGTTTGGTATTAAGCTGCAATCTTGCCTGTCGCTCAGACTCCAGAACAAACTGAGATGGCGGGCAGTGGTGTGATAAAATGAGGGAATGTAGGGGTAAGGTGATGCAGTAACTCATTCATTCCAGTATGAGTCTCTAGGAAACTTTTCTAATACCACATTATCACTTACATAAGTAGGACTAGGGGTGTATATTTACAATATTTGTAAGTAATATTGTACATGTTTAACAACAGCTACTGTAACAACTTACTTACTGTAAAATAATTACTTTTCTTGAGAGCCTGTATATATATGTGTTTATATTTAAATATGTATAACTATTAAAGACGGCTCAAACGCTCACTGATGCTTCAGAAGGAAACACGTCCTTAAGGGCAGGGGGTGAAAACTTTTGAACTTGAAGACATGCTTACATGTTTCCCAGAAACCAAATTTTAAAATTTTACTGTTATGTTTAAAATAAAAATTTTCAACCCCTGACTCTTAGTGCATTGTGTTTCCTTCTGGAGTATCAGTGAGCGTGTATACTTTCTGTAACAGTTGCATATGAGTCCCTCAGTTGTCCCCAGTGTTAAAAGATGGATCTCAAAATCATACAGTCACTTTGGAAAGGGTCCAAATGCACATAAGCACTAAAAAAACACAGAATTTGTGGGAACCGAAGGATTTTTCTGAAGAAAAGCAGGCAGTTTAACTGTTCAGGAAAAACAAGGGACTCCTGGACAACTAGCACAAAATATTAAAACAATCGTGGATCGTGAAGAGAAATGACACATAGTATAACTTAAGTTATGTAAAATTTTGAACGGGGTCTTTTTATCAATTCAGTTATTATTTTGTCTTGTGGAGTAAATGTAAACATCTGTTCAGGATAGTACTAAGTGAAAAATAACTTGGACTTTTCATGATCTCTCTTTATTTTGTTTCAGTTATGAACATTTTGTCCATTCTGCAAGAAGTATGTAAACGTATGTGTATGTATCTACAGTACTACCGTTTAAACATTTGGGGTCAGTAAGATATTTGATGGTTTTTAAAGATGTTTCTTATGCTCATCAAGGCATCAAAGATTAAAAATCTAGAAAAAAAACAGTATTATTGTGAAATATTATTTCAAATTAAAATAAATGTGATACAAAGATACTGTCACACGAGCAGGCTCGCTGACGTGCGTGCAGGGACTGAGGACACGGCTGAATGAAATGCAAAATAATAATTTATTTAAACACACTCAAACAGAAACAAAAAAGACTGACGGGGCAGCAAAACACTAGGAAACAACGAACGCACATCGAAGACGCAAACCACACGTAACATTAACAGGACATGAATGACAAAGGAAAGGCAAGGGCTTATAAACACAAAGAAATCAAAGGCTAAAGTGCAGGCAGGTGACAAAAACAGGTGAAACGACTGAACAGAATTGGGAGAAACCAAAACAGACAGGACTAGACCAAAAACCACAAAGACACGGGGGAGCACAAGACAAGGACAGGGACAATATGTTACAGATACATTGATTTTTAATCTAATAAATGCAGCCTTGATGAGCATAAGAAACATATTTGCAAACCAATATCTCACTGACCCCACAATTTTGAATGATAGTGTATAGTATTTTTAGTATTATTTTATTTTATTTTATTTTTTGAACTATTATCAAAACATAAAATGGTAAGAAAAAATGGTTGTGAAAAATTACTGACATCTTGGGGCTCAAATGTGTGCTTAAAAGCAGTGTTTTTGTGAGCTCTGTCTGGACTCTGTCTAGCTAATGGATCATTTGCATTATCGACGAGGTAACCCTGTCACCTCCAACATGGACTTTTAAAAAGAGAATAATTTTATGTTAATTAGATATTGATGCCATAATGATTAATTGGCTCCTGAGTGTTGTTAATATGCAGTAGTTGTCGTGTAATGTGCATTTCTAATGACTTTGTATCAGTTTGCTCAAACAAGGGGGAGGATTCGACCCTGACCAAAGCTTTTCAGAAGAGACACTGATGTTTAGTGGTGACGTCATTGTATCTTTTAAAATTACTCTCTGAATCATGTTGATTGCACTGAAGTATGATGATTATGGCATTTTAAGATGTACATGATTTGTTTGTGAAGTTAAGTGAGTTGAAACATGGTGTGAACTCACACGTTTCTCAGTAACACTTCTAGTGCGGCAGACTGCTCATCCATCTTCCTCTCTGACAGCTTAAAGTGGCTGCTTTTGCCCTTTTGATTCACAGATGGGGTGAATGTGGCAGTCGTTTTAATTTTAAATGAAGTCGAGCCCCAAAGTCTCAGGAATCTATCACTGCTTAATCATAGCACCTGCTGATCAGTACACACACGTCAAAACCCACCCAAATGTACCAACCTATCAGATGATACCAATCAGCACTCATCAATTGTCCATGAGCACCAGCAAATAAGCATCTGCCCATCACAATTCTCATCAGCACCCATTAGCGCATTAAAAAGAGTGTATTTTGCAGTCTCTACATTGGAACTTGTTATGTTCACACTTAGTGATTTTCTTCACTTTGGTCGAATCGCATTGTTTTTACGCTGCACGACTATTTGGGGCAGCATTCATTTGCTGCTGTGTACACATTTTATGATGGATACGAAGAAGTGTTAAGGTAATAATGCAAAATCACAGTAGCTGCGTTTTCGTTACGGTTTTACACAAAACTTATAAATCTCAAAAAAAGTCATCTAAATCATCTAAAAAAGTAATGTGAAATGACAGCATATCTGTTAACCAACGTATGTGATTAAAACGTAAACTTTCACTTCTCGCGATAGGTGGGATTGGAAAGGGTTTTGATAATATTTGATGGATTTTGGTTGGATTTATACAAAGGAGGCATGTGCATGTATCTTTACAGAAGCTGCACGAAGAGATACTTTAGAAACATGCATGAATAATGTTATGTTGCTGGAATAAACACAAGCATCAACTGAGTGGCCGTATCAGAGCCGAACCGCTTCGCTGATGTGTGCAGTTTAAACTGTCTAAGCATTAATTGCAGGGAAAAACCCATATACTCGAGAACGAATACGTATTACATGCTTCTTGGAGGTTATAGTACATTGAAGAACGATCATATGACTTTTTACATACACCATGTGACCTGTAAATGCGAAAACTCATTTCCATTTGCACTTTTGTGAATAATGCCTATTTCGAAATTGCCTAAAAAAACTACCTCATTTACGCGAGCGTAAAAAACATTTTCGCTAAAATTGAGAGTTTTTGCAAAATTGACGATTTCCATCTGGCGTATTTTCAATTTACAATTTTAAATCGTGCATTTTCAAGGGTAATGGAAAGCCGGCTACTGATAGTGTGGGCTGTTGTACATTCACACATTTTCTTTCGTTAACTTTGAACCGAGGGACGTCAAACGTTGCTGAACTAAATTGTGGGTCTGTTGTGTTGCTTTAATGGTGTAGCTCGTGGTGTAGCTCGCTATAATGGTCAACACCGAGTTTCAGACATGCCCTCCATCAGTGTATCCCGTGTGAATGTAGCTCCTCCCTGAATGTCTCGCTGCCTTGTATCCTGTTCTCTCATCAAAAACTGTGGCCGAATAAATCAGGGCTAAATTCGGCATAAGAAAAACATCACTAATTCATACTATTATCCAGGTGATCATACAGATAGTGTAATAAAAATGTACTTACATTGGTGTCTTAAACAAACAAAGTTAATGACGTGAGATGGGAAAGAAACAATGAAACTTAACAGAAGTGCAAGTTTTATCATAGACCTTTTCTCTGTGTAAGTAAATGATATTCTACTGGTGAATAAACAAACAAATAAATGCTTTTTGTAGTTTATCTGTCCATTTTGCAACACTGTGTTGCATGGCTTGCTCTGTGTGTTGCAGGTCTCCAGGCAAACTAAACAGTGGGTCAGAACAGGTGCGAGTCAGAGCAGAAGTGACACAATGACTGTTCTGCTCACTGATTGGCCTGACACTTTCACTCATTCTGAGACACAGCGGCCTGTCTGTCCGTCTGTCAACAGTGTCAGAGACACACAGTGAGTGACTGACAGCCTGAGCAGCACCTGACACCTGGGACAAACACACTGTCCTCACACTGCTGCGCTGTACTGAGCAGTGTATGTATGTGTGTGAGAGAGAGTATCTGCCCTTGTGGCCGACCATTTATCAGTGGTATTTTTCCACCATTTAGACCTGTCATGTCACCACGATACACTCATTTGACACGTGAACTAAACTGCTTCAAATTGGAGGTTAGTGAGGTCTCTAGTTCGAGAGAGAGAGTGTGTGTGTGTGTGTTTAGAGAACACAAAACAGACATCGGTATACACAGACGTCATATCTACTGTATGTCTTTATTGGTTTTAATGAAACCATATACTTTATAGACTTAGCAGTTTAATTAATTATTTCAAACCGTACTATACAATACATAGCTGTCACATGACCTCGTGATGTGACATGCAACTGTATATTTTATTCACTATATATATATATATATATAGACACTGGTAACGTATACATTTCATTTTTAATTAATTATAAACAGGGAACAAAATGAAGAATTTCAAGTTCCAACATTAAAGCTGTCTGATCTTTTTCTGTCAGTTAAATGTGCTGCTTTTAATTAATGAGACAACATTAATACTAACCCTGGTCTGACCAAATAATCAGTCAATAAGATTCAAATGTTCAAATTCACAGTTTACGTCCAGGTTTGTTTTCCAAAAATGGAAATTGAAAGCCAATTTGAGCACATTGCATTGTGGGACATAATATACTGTGCATATGTTTTAGTTATCTGGATATTTTATGCAGACAGACAATCTGAACACTGCATTGCAGACATACAGTATGCAAATATGTTATCCTAAACATAACCTTGTGGGTGTGTGTGTGTGCGTGTGTGTGTGTGTGTGTGTGTGTGTGTTTGTGTGTGTGTTGAACACATGTGACAGACATACATTATGTTCGCTGCTCATTAATGGCTCGAGATAAAAAATCTAAAGACTCAGAAATCACATGCACAAAGACAATGCCTATTATGTTTCATGTCAGCGTGCATCTGTCTTTGAGTTGTCACTGAGATCTCAAACAGATAAACTCCCTTTTTCCTGTGGGATTGTGGGATGACACAGGCAGCCAATTTCCAGCCCTTGATTTGATTGATAAATCCTCGGTGACAAGACAGAATAAAAGAGCCCTATTTGCTTTGATACATATAAATAGGAAATTAAGCAGCAGTATTGTCAGGGTTAATTAGTCCACAGTGAGGCGGGATGTCTGGCCTGTTTGACATACTGAAATTCCAGTAACACACACACACACACACACACACACACTAGGGAGTAGTTACCCTAATGGCTAATCTCTCTCTTCTGCTGTTCAACTTCCTGCTGTTCTTGTCTCTGACATAGATAAATTATTCTCACTTGTTTGATTGTAGCACAAAATCATTTGGTGGGACTTTGTTTAATGAATAATAACAATTTAATAATAATAATAATAATTAATTATCATTATTATTATGATTTTTAACATCATCTATCATTACTTTTATGTGTGTGTGTGTGTGTGTGTGTGTGTGTGTGTGTTTAATTATCAACTTTAACCTTTTAACTTTATTTTAACATAAACATAAATGTTAAGTAAAATAATAATAATAATGTTAGTAGAATGTTGTAAGAACAGTGTCACAATCCAAAAAACAAAACAAAACAAAAAACGAACTTTTCAATGTTTGGGAAAGATTATGAAACAATATAACAACATTTTAAAAACCTATTTCTTACCTGGGTGTTTGCATTTCATTTTCATATTTTTTGTTAAAATCAAACAAAATTAACATAATTTTACTACAATTAGCATATTTCAAATGTAATTTTTAAGCTTATTATACTTTTACATTTTTCTGTTAGTTGACCCACAGATTTCAACAGCAGAATTTAATTATTTATTCATTCATTTATTCATTAAAATCTGTTTGGATGAGATGTTAAAGCAGTTATGTCATGTAATAATCTTCTCTTCATTAAAGTGACAACAATTGCCATCTACTGTGAGTGTTTAACTAGGCCTGTAGGCAGAGTAATTGCGTATCGTAATTACTGTGATTAATAACAGCTCTAGATGTTGTTTACAGTATGTTGGGTTTACCTTAATATCGGTTCTAATAATGTTTCTATTTCCCCCTCAAAGCTTCAGTTCACTTCTATTAAATAAAATCTGAATAACTTCTCACTAGAATTCATTTAGTCGTTGTACTCGATTTACTGTAGTGTACATCAGGAAAGTGAACTTTGAAGTCCACCGTCTGAAAGTCTCATTAAACACACAGTGGCATTGAGTGGAGGACTAACTGCAGAATCACCCGATCTAATGCCGGCGCTTAGATGATTCCCTTTACATTGAACCCGCACTTGTTACCAACATGTGAGCATAAATGACAGAGAAAGAGAGAGAGGACGCGAGGGAGAGCCGTAAGTCATTACCCTCTGGAAATAGCGCACCATTGAAAAGATAAGCGCAACAATGACTTCCCATCCCATGATACATCTCAGGACTTGCCATGTTATTTCCACCCTCTTATAAATGGCTCCTGTTATTGAATTTGGCGCTGGATAAATAGAGCAGCATGGTCAGGTCCTGGCACATTATCTCACGCTCAACTGATAACATCCGGTGTGTGTGTGTGTGTGTGTGTGTACGTGTATGATGTGTTCACATGTTTTATGGGGACATTCCATAGGCGTAATGGTTTTTCTACTGTACCTACTGTATGTGCTATTGCCCTACACTGACCCTACACCTAAAACCACCCCTTACAGGAAACAATGTGCACTTCAAAAAACGTCATTCTGTGTGATTTATAAGCTTTTTTCCTCATGGGTACCTAACAAATGTTCCCAAAATTTACTGGTATCCCTATCTTTGTGGTGATAAATGTTAAAAAAAGCTATTGATTATTTGTTGTGCATTTTGGATCTAGAAGAGACCAACACAGTCTCACAACCAATTTGTACAAGGTGGAAAATGTGTCCTAATTCGTACACATTCGTATGACCTCACTCACTGTTTGTTGCACATTTTGGAAGCTGTTCTAGAAAGATGAAATGCATATAAATATAAACATTCCACAATGAATCAAACACAATACATTCTTTGTTTGTTTTTATTTCGTTTTGGAATCAAGCACAGACATCATATAAACAACATACACTCTAATTATCCAGATTATTGTCATATAATACATCATAATTGAATCCGAGCTCTAGCTAAACATCTCCTGGCTTCTCCTCAATCACATGTCACAGCATTGAGTGATTACATTTCACACAACAACAACTGAAACGCATTTTCTTTCCGTTGCTGTCTGCGTTTAAGATCCAGCAGATGAAAAAAGGACTCTCTTTTCCCGACAGAACTTCTGGTGATCACTACATTTGATTAAAACGAGATCTTTAATTGTATGCTAATGTATGTATATTGGGAGTGGAAGGGATGTGATGTAAATGGGAAAAGAGAGGGAAATGTGACCTATTGAAGAGACACTCGATCCTGTGTCACTTCACGACCAGACCTCATCACTTAGTGCCGTGTGATAACCTCATACAACCATCTCTTTAATTTAAAGTCAGCGGCAGACTCGGCCTGGCCCTCAGCCGTAACCAGCTACAGCCTCAGATATGAGCAAAACCTGTCATAACAGCAATTAGAAAGATAAAAGCTGCTTTCTGCTTGGCGTAAGTCAGCCCAAAAGTTCGCCCATATTGATTTGACATTTTTAATCCAATAGCAAGTGTGTATACAGTTCAGCGCTGCGAGAAATAGTTATGTACGAATAATCACATCAGTACAGTGTATATTTACTTATATTTATAATGTACATTATAATTTATTGATATTTATAATATTTTCCAAAACATATGTTATCTTTATATAACATATTTATATATAATATAAATATATTATTGCTGTCAGATGATTCTTATCTATCGTTTTTTTATTATTATTGTCATAAATAGTTTAACAGAGGAAAAGTAATTCAGCACACTATCACATTCAGACCGTACAGGCCTGTAGAAATATCCCATCGAAGTTGGGACTTCATCCTCAAGCGTTACTGTACTCACGCAGAAGTGAAACGCAGCCGGTTATTTGAGTGTTTCTGCAACGTTAGCTTAACGCTAGTGTGTGCTGATGTGAACTGACGGCTCACACACCCCTCACACTAGTGTGAGCTTCACCACTATTATTGGGAATGACGGAGCAGATTAAATGTGCAATTCCCTCAGAGCCGGAGCGGAATCCATCTGCATCTCTGCTTAATTGATATGCTAATAGTTTTTGCTAATTAATGGAATCGTTAAATTACAAGACGTCTTCATTTTTGATTGCCAGCTATGGATTAAGACAACATTTATGACTGCAGATAATTAATTGCCGCTGTGTTTACAGAGATAGTATAGAGTGGCTGTTGGGAAACTAAAACTTTGTGTCAGGCTACGTTTATGCTAATGCCACTTTCTCTACCTTCTCCATACAACATGGATTTAGCATCCAAGTTACACCCTTTTGTGTTTTTGGGACACCCAGACACCATCGATATAGCTCAAATATGTCTGTAAAACATGTTGGAGAGATTTCGGAAAACAGTGATACTATTTTGTGTTTATTTCCTCTTGTTCTCGTGGAGACTCTGAATTACACGCGGTCTTTGATCTGTGCTCTAATTAGTTCCTTTCCCCCTAAAGTATTTCTTATTGTATTTTCATTAATAACAAAACAAAAAAAGAAGCATGTTTGCTCTACGCCTTTTGTCAGCATTTTTCTCAAAGTGAAGTTCTCAAAAATACATTTTAATACGATAAAATGATAACTTATGTAAAACTATGACTGCGACCCCCTTTTCGTCTGTTTTACTAGAGCTCAACTCCAAACTAATTTCAGAGAGCTCTGTTAAAAATATGCCTCATTTTTGTTTTCAAATCATCTTGATAGTACCCAAGAATTTTAATGAATAAAGCAGCACAATATGTCATGAGAGGTGAAAAAAAAGGTCTTGACTGGATTATTGCTTTTAAGATTGCCAGCAGCAATATGACAAAAAAATTTGATTTTAAAGTTCCACAAAAAAAAACTGGGATTATAAACAACAGATATAACAATATACAAATATTCCCCAAATATAGTGCACATTTATTTGGTTTGAAGCTTATTTCAAGACTCCTAAAAGAATGCATATGTTACATATAGCATTAATATAGGCAAATATATATATATATATATATATATATACTGTATGTGTGTATGTACATACTAAATAAACACAGTACACAAGTCTTTGTTTTGGATGCAATTATTCATGATTAATTAATTTGATAGCACTACAATAATTTAAGTCAGTAACAGGTGTGCATATACTGT
Organism: Enteromius thamalakanensis; assembly: GCA_032357475.1. Taxonomy (NCBI): domain Eukaryota; kingdom Metazoa; phylum Chordata; class Actinopteri; order Cypriniformes; family Cyprinidae; genus Enteromius; species Enteromius thamalakanensis. Next base: position 13,940,426 of record JAUCMT010000059.1, read on the forward strand.
ATATTACTGGAACAAACACCTGACTTAAAATACTTAACTTTGGAGTGAATTAAGTTTGACATTGTTTGTGTTATGGACATGATATAAACAAGATATAGTAAATCAGCAGTGGTATCAATCAACAGTGCAAATTTTGTTTGATAAGCTCGTGCAGGTGTAGTTAAAGGGTTACTCCACCCCAAATTGAACATTTTGTCATTATTCATTTACCCCCATGTTGTTCAAACCCATAGATGATTAACTTCTCAATTTAAAATCCGGGAGGCTTGTGACTGTCCCATTGACTGCCAAGTAAATTATACTGTCAAGATCCAGAAAAGTATGAAAGACGTTCTTCAATCTGTACTTCATGAAACACTGAGAATAATTTTTGTACTTAAAGAAAAGAACAGCATTATTCAACAATTCGACAAAAAGCGTACACAGTTTGCATCCAGCAGATATTCTCCAAAATGGCACTATGGTGACACAGAGAGACACAGAGACAAATTATTTGCGTACAAAAAGGACACTGTCCGTTGGCTAGCCATTGGCAGCGATGGTCAGGCTAGTCGGTTTGATATGTTCCACTCGACGGCTCTCGTTGGACTCAGGTCACGCCCATATTCAGCATGTTGAATTTTGTTGTCAGGGCTGACGGGGAAAGTGAGAACTCTGATTAGATGCCTAGTTTTGCAACTGAGATTTAAAGCAAAAGAAATGAAAACAAATAAGTAAATTAAAGTGACAACATCATCGGCTCTCGTCACCTTTAGTTGGTTGGTTTTGGATTGGAGTGTCCCGGCCTTAAGGTTACGATTAAACCGCTGATTGCAAATAATATTTTGACAGTATCTTTCATACTTTTTTGTCCCTTGACAGTGGTATTTGTTTGGCAGTCAATGGGACCGTGGCAAGCCTCCTGGTTTTCATCCAAAATATCTTAAATTATGTTTGGAAGACAAACAAGCTTTTACAGGTTTACAACATGGGGGTAAGTGATTAATGACCAAATTTTCATTTTGGGATGAAGTAACCTTTTAATAAGCACATGTACTTTTTGGAGTAAACCAACTGTCTTGGTTCCCTTTCAGTCGGTCACTCTGACGTCACGTCGGTGACCGACGAATAGGAATCTCGCCTCGAGATGCCAAAAC
>JAUCMT010000059.1:13956376-13967839 GCA_032357475.1 Enteromius thamalakanensis
TGACGTAATGACGTAGGATCATGTGCTGACGTAATGATGTAGGATCTGCTGCGACACTGCTACCTATATGTAACTGGTTGGGGAAAAAAAACTATTTATATTGACTATTTTTTCAATATCGGAGCCGATATCCGATCCTAATATCGGATCGGTGCACCCCTAGTTTTGGGGTACGGTTGGCATTAGAGGATACAAAGTAAAGTCTGTAGAGTACAAAAGCCATTATGTCTAGGGAAACTCCTCATAAAGTGTGTGTGTGGAGGCCTATTGTTATTGTCTCAATGAGACGTAACATGTGGCTCTCTCTGTATGTGGTCAGATCAGTTTCTGGAGTTCAGCCAGCTTCTCTGCTCTGCATTATTACTTTCTGCTGAACCCCGGCCAGAAACACTCAGAACCTGCCTGATATTAGTTATCAATATTTTACTGGCCCATATGAGAGCTAAAAGCATTGAAATTAAGCAGAACACAAAGTTGGGGGACCCCTGACCCCGACAGAAAAAGCCAATACTGAGTATGAATCTCTGAGCACGTAGTGTTCTGTGTACTATATTTTATATTTTAGATATTTTGGGGCACTACTGATATGCTCAATTTATGTACGCAGCCAAAAATACCATCTAGATAGGTAGTTCTCTTATTTATGGCACATAGTCTCTCCAACCCAAATGCTACAGGTCTCAAAATATTTGTTGCATATCCATAGCCTTATGGATATGAAAATAGACGTCATCTGGATGTTACTCTAAAAACTTTATATATTTTTCAGCATTCATAGTGCCTTCCAAAACATGCAAACTTCCCATACTGTATGCTCTTATGCCCCCCTGAACCATCAGAGATCCCGGCTTTTGAACTGAATGTTGATAACACACCGGAAGATCTCCATCCTCTTTCACCCCGAGGAAAAAGGCATCCATGATTTCCCACAATGTCAAGTTTGGACTCATCTGACCAACATTTTTCGTCTTTTTTTTTTTTTTCTTCAACAGTCCATTTGAACCCTTTTGCGCATACGATCACACTGGTGTGATTAAAACGTTCAGTGCATCACATCATCAACTGCTAAATTTCTGCTCTCGAGCTTTTGCTGGCGTATAGAGCCAGATCGGACGCGCTGAGCGCTTCTCATATTATCACAAATGTGAAGTGTTTTCAATCATATACTGCTAATTGTAGGTTTTATACATTTAAAAACACATAAGTACTAGCAAAACTACACATTTATAGTTTAGAATATACACGCTGATGTCTATAGATAAGGCAATAATGATCTTTACAAATATAATCTGACAAGATGTTTTATTAATAGCATATACAGATTGTGTATAGCTATAAAGTTTACTCTTCTCTTCTCTCCGTTTACCAGAGACTTGGAGGATGAATTTACGTGTTGTAAATCCCACAGCTCACATTCAGCGCGAACTAACGTGGCATCACCCATCACCCGGTTTAGATCAACTAACATGGTCATTATAAAAGTTTTTAAGAATGACCAAATACATTTACTTGCACAGATTTCAAATTCGGAATCTAAAATATTTCACAATGGAGTCAGTATGTTTGTAAATATTAATAATAAAAACGAAAAAACGAAAATAAGAACGATCCATGTGTCACACAGCGCTATTGTGACTGCGGTGCGTCACATGACAAGTATGACACGTCGCCAAGGAAACAATAAGGCTAAACGTTCCAAAATAACGGTTGCCTAAAAAAATTTTAGACTCAGCTAGATTGTTTTAAAAATACGTGTGAAAGGGTTAAACAAGCCTTGGCCCACAGGACACGACGGCGCTTCTGGACTATGTTCACATACAGTATGACAGAGCTTTAGTTGTCATCTGCAGATGGGACGAAGGATTGTGTTTACCGACAGTGGTTTCTGGAAGTATTCCTGGGCCCATTTGGTAATGTGAATGACAGAATCATGTGCTGAGGGATGCAGTATCATCTGAGGGCCCGAAGACCATGAGCATCTATCAAAGATCTTCAGCCTTGTCCTTACACACAGAGATTTTTCCAGTTTCTCTGAATCTTTTGAGGATTTTATGAACTTTAGATCTGCAATTCAGCATTTATTAATGCTGTTTCCAAACTGAATCGAAGAAGAAGAAACTGCACTATGACACTAATTATCATAGTGTTTCCAGGCTATTTTTGAGTGATTGCTAGATGTTTGCATTAGTAGTGTCACTTGAATTCATCACATTACAAGCCATTTTCAACCACTTTTGGTATTCTAAACATCCACCGGTAGAACAGTTAACACATCCACTATGATTTAGATCTTGTCCTTGAAATTTGGTGAAAACGCCCACTGACAGATGGTTTTAAGCCAACGTCAAACTGTTTAATGACACATACTGCATATCCCGCTCCCACCATTGCCCACTTCACATTCCTTTAATGCCGTTACACTCTGGAGTCGAGCACCAATGTTTTGATTGTCACATTTAGAGGCTCTAGTCACCAGGGTGTCATGAAAAAGCACCGGTAATCTTGTCGTAAAAATCATAGACTAGCTTTTTTATTTGCCGCTGTAAACCTTGCGCAGAGTGAATTAAAGTCTCCATATGGTCTATTGTATTTAATGCTATGTAAACACTGCTGCATCTCTATTTAAATGATGAGAACAAGCTGGATCATATTGGATTTTGATTTGTGTTTGACAGTAAAATCAAAATGTAGATTAGTTATACTGAGTTAAATGCAGGAGACTATCATATATAGTGACTATAGTGCATTTATTACTTAGCTACTGTACACATACCTGCTATTTTTCCTGCCTCCAAAAATACAGTAAACAGTTTCTACTTTTTTTATTTCACACCAATTTGGGGTTTTCAAAAGATGTGTCAAGGTTATGCTCATTAGGGGAATGTCCCTTTTGTCTTTACATTTCATTAATTTGACTGAACAAAAAAAGAATAAGCCACCCAGCTAAAAGTGATCATGAAAAATACACCAGCATTCGGCTGACCTATATAATCCATTATGTTGCTTGCTATTATAAAAAGTGCCCTGCCTCCTGTGTGTGTTCAGCTCTGGGATTCATCCTTATAGTTCCAGAGTGAATTTCCTTTGGCTGTTTACAAGGCTTATTCTCTTGTACTTTTATTCCCATGATTGACACATAGTGGTTTCAAAAAGTATTGGATACTTGTTCCACACTTAAAACTGCTTGTGTGCTATTACATTATATAACAAAATATCAAAACAGGCAGTGTTTATTGGCATTTGACAGCTCCAATGTTGCTAATAGTATAATGTTTTACAGTAGCTTAGCAACATGTTAACACTTATGTTTTAATTTGTATGTGCATTGATTTATTTATTTGTTTCACTCAAACAAAAAGGTTTCATAAATCTATGATTTTACAATTCATAGATTTAAAACAACAAAAACTATGGTTACTGCAGTTAAACCATGATAATGACTAATGACCATTGTTTTGCTATGCTAACCATAGTTTAACCATTGTATTTGCCGTAAAACTGTGACTATACAAATTCAATCCATTAGCAAACATGGTTACTATATGTTTACAATATTAAAGGGTTACTCCACCCCAAAATTAAAATGTTGTCACTTACCGCCAGGTCGTTCCAAACCCACACGTATGTCTGCAAGATATCTGTTAAAGGTCTCTTGATCTGGCAGACATCTGGCAGACATCTTTTAGATGTCAGTTTTACAAACAGTCTAAATTATAAACGTCTTAAAGGCATTTAATAGACGTCTATTTGACATCAGAAAATAAACGTTGTACACTGTAAAAAACAAATCTGTAAAATTTGCAGTAAAAAAATGGTAGCAGTGGTTGTGCATACGGTATTTTTTGGATTGCGGTTTTATGTTAAATTTACAGTAAAATACCATAGTTTCTAATAATAAACTGTAATAACTGATATAATGTTAATATACAAATCTATTTATAAGCTTTGAAATACACTGATAACCAAATGAAGGTCGTTATGAGAAAGTAAAACGTTGAACCATAGTTCATCACAAGTAAGGTGCTCAGTGTCATTCACACAAACACTAAACACCATCATGGTAAGAATTATTAAATGAAATGTGCAATAAACATTCATTTAACAACATTACATGTAACATACAACCCTAATAAATAGATGTATCTTGGATATATGCATGCTATCAGGATTAGCTCATCTTCAGAACACAATTTAAGATATTTTGGATGAAAACTCAGCGGCTTGTGACTGTCCATTTGACTGCCAAGTAATGAACACTGTCAAGGTCAAACACTGAAGGCTGTACATTATTTGTGTGCAGTAATACTCTCTGATGCTACAGTGCTGAATTTGTCAAATTAAGTATTTTTTCCATACAAAAAAATATTTTTGTCGCTTCCTAACTTAATGGTTGAACCACTGATGACCTTTTCTGGACCTTGTTTTCATCAATTGTGTTCTGAGCACAAACAACGTTTTATGGGTTTACAACAACATGGGGATGTGATTAATGACAAAATGTTCATTTTGGGGTGAAGAAACCTTTTAAACCCATGGTTAATGTTTGTAAAATAGAACCAATTTCAGTCACAAATCTTAACATGAGTATAAATCACTAGTGTTAACTTTTTTCAAATGGTGCACTCCTTTTGAAGAAAGAGGAAAAATTTAACTGTGAGTAGGGCGTTTGTAAGTTACAGAGCTTGTAAGTTACATAAGTCAGACCTTCTTTAAAATAGGTCCTATACTATAAACATACCCGCAATTCTCAGTAGATCTGGGGGAAATCTTGGAAGCTCTTGTCACCTCTAATGATGTCATCTGACGGAGAGATTGATGGCGTTAACATTAAGCAAAGTTTCCCCTCTGGTTTGCCCTTTATTCCAGGAAAACACACATATGTTCGCGGTGGCTCCAACATGCATCCGCAGTCTGAGGCACATGCTATGAATAGGGCGAAGTGACAGTGAAATATGGCTCTGCTGTGGACTCTCTCATTTCTAATGAGAATATAGCGCTCTTGTCCTCTCCTCATTCTCAATGAGTTAATTTAACTGAGTCAGGGACACCGGTGCACCTTTATTCACTCTCAGTTTGCTTAAACATGCAGTGCAAAGTGATGCCTTTTGATCCACACTGCTCCACATGATTTACAGGCTGTGAGTTTTTGTTAACTCACTGCTGTCTTGTTTCTTCATGGTATTTTTAGTTGACTAATACATGAATCATATGTAGGACATCCTGTATGTATCCTCTCTAAGGTTACTATTACCTCAGGACTCATTCATATTTTATTAAGTATAGAAATATATATATATTTGTCTTTTAATAAAAAGGATGTGCCCCTTCCATTCATCATCTTCTTGACCTTCCTATTATCAGGTTCTTTCAGGATGTTGAGATACTGAAAAAAATTTAGGTAAATGGCACAAATGTTGGTTGAATTGGTAGAATTAGTGGTAGAAGCAGGTGTATTTGCAGAGACAGAGGTACTGGTTATGTTAGTCACCGATAAACGGTCACAGCGGGAACCATCGCCCACATTCTAGTTCCTACCCGGACACTTTAGTGTATGTATGCCCAGAATTCACTAAAGAAACCCTCTATGCAACTTACCCCATTTCAGTGTATACTGGGTTTTCAACCCCCTCTATTTCCTTGGTCCGGGGAACCCACCAATCTACCAGCAGTGGATGCATGGCTACGGAGGAGCGAGGCCACCTGGGACATGGCACATACCAATCTTCGACAAGCTGTACAGAGAGTCACTCGCCAAGCCAACCGTCTACGGAGAGCAGCACCCCAGTATCAGGTCGGACAATGGGTCTGGCTTTCAACCAGAGATCTAAGACTCCGGCTTTCCTGCAGGAAATTAAGTCAGAGGTACGTGGGTCCTTTCAAAATCATTAAACAGATTACTCCTGTTGCTTTTCGTCTTGCCTTGTTGATCTTGCCAAATGGATCCGTATGTCTCTGACTCTACATTACAATGTTAAAGGTATAGATAGAGGCAACGGTAGAGTTAAAGCAGTATGAGAAGAGGTACTGGTAAAAGTAGAGTAGAGGGTAGAGTAAAAGTGTAAGGTACTGTAAAAATGGAGGTACTGGTGAGGTAGTGATGGTGATAAAGTTAGAGAGTTAGGGATAGAAACAAATTCAGTGGTAGAGATAAAGGTAGAAGAAGAGGTATTGGTAGATAATAAATAACACTGGTAAAGGTACTGGTAAAATGTTGAAGCAGTGGTACAGTTAGGTATTGGTAGAGATACTGGTAAATGTAGAGTTTAAGATCAAAGTAGGTATTGTTAATGTACTGATAGTGATATTGTTAAAAGTACTGGTAGAGTTAGAGATAGAAACAGATTTACTGGTAGAGATAAAGGTGGAGCTAAAGGTATTGGTAGAGTTACTAGATGTAACAGTAGATATTTTGGTGGTGGTGCTGGTAAAGGTAGAGGTTGAATTTTAAGTAGAATAGAGGTGCTGATTGAGGTAGGAATAGTAGTAGAAGTTTTGAAGTTTTCTTGCTTATTTGGCCGGGTATTGAGTTCTGAGGCATCAATCAAGTTTTACAAAAATAGAGATAGAGGTGGAGGTAGGGGTATTGGTAGAGGCAGTGGATCATGTAGAGTTACTAGTAGTATTAAAAATAAGAAGTATTGTAGAGCTGAGCTATAGAGTTAAAATTAGAATTGGCTGTGTTATAAGGGCATACAAGTAGAGGTATTGTATGAAAGTGTATTGGTAAAGATTCAGGTAAAAGTTGTCAAAAGACCATACCATACCATAGTCTCTTACCTTTAACTATTACAATGAATACTTCCACCTGACACTTCACTCCATTTCACCTCTTTCAATAATTTATTTATAAAAAAATAAATAAAAGCTTGTCCAAGCCATGCCACTGCTTTTCCTGCTGCATCTGTCTTTGGCTCTCGGCCAAATTAGATTTTGTGTTTTCTATGGAAAATGCAAATAGTCCACGGCACGACTTTTCATGCATAGTGCTAATATGCAAATCACTCAGTTCAGTTCCATCAAATAATGTTAAAACCAAAAGTCTATAAAAGTAAGTAATTTAATGAAATTTTCAAGAATGCAAATCCAAGGCAGCATGGAGCGCTGGTTCTCTGCGAGCATTAAGCCGCGTTACGTCGGCTCCCTTTATCTTAATAGCTGATCTGAGTGCAGCGAGTGAGGGCCTCTCAGCCTAATCAAAGCTTTGCTTCCCGTACCGTGGCTTTCTGCAGTGACCAACTCCGAATTTACACTCCAGTGCACCCAAATATGACCGCTTCAACATTGATATGTGCAGTTAATTACATTCAAATGACTATTAAAGAACCTGCTCGCTCTTCCTCTTTTAGCTTCTATCACAATGCCAGCAGCCCATCTCAATAGTCTCTGGATTACAGCTCTTGTGTTCTGTAAAATATATGAAAATTCATCGGTATTTAACACTTCCGCAGATAAATCTGCATTAAAGAACTTCGAGAAATTAATGGATGCAACAAATCCGTAATGCTGCTTTTGATTTATCACTCTATAGGAAAATGATTTATGGCTGTATGGACTAAGACAAGCAAGGTATCAAGTGAAGCAAGTGCTTTATTATCAACAATCCATCCTGATAAAAATGGTTGTAAGTATCTGCGTGTATATATTTGTATTTAAATGATCTCTTATGATAATATATTTGTTTTTAGAAGGCAGTGAATACCGATGTATTCATGCATGTGACATGTCCTCAGACAAAACTCTTTCTAATGCTGTACCAGTAAAAGGACATTATTTTGAATCATTTATATTTACCACATACTTAAATGATGACAAACATATTTCTTTCTTTTTTTGCTTGTAAAATGTTTAATTTGTGTCTGTTTTGAGGTATGAACTTTGCCAAAACTGATCAAAAATAGAAGGTAATCTGTTATTTTAAGGCTCTAAACATCAATGAGAAAGATTTGATGAGGAATTATTTATTTATTTATTTTGCATTCTTGAAAGCGGGGGTTAGAGGTAAATTGCAAAGTGGGTGTATAATTACATCATTTAAATGGACATTATTTTAGCTTGAGTTAAACAAGTCAGTGGAGCAGAAAATTGTCCGGTTTCCTCCAAATACGGCAAACACACACACACACACACACACACACACAATTCAAGAAATACTTTGCAATATAATTGTACTATACTTTGAGGTAAGATTTCTCATTTCTACACAAGAAATTGTTCAGGTATCCTGACCACCAGGTTACTTTATAAACCCCTAAACCGAAAGGCAAATAACAGCCAACTGTAAATATCTCCTGAGTAGCGTTAAGCTGTAGTCGTGAATACACAAAGAATTGGAAGCAACTAACAGTTATCGTCTGTGTTGCTGTGAAATCACATCCGTGAATTTGACTGTGTTTGGGTTAAAATGAAAGATTGTTTGTAAAAAGGCCACAATGTATTTGTTTGAGGTGACCTTGGTTTAGAGCTCTTCAATGTCAGGTGCTTTCTATGGTGAATAAGAGCTTGTGTGCTTCTTATATCTGTCGTAAGTAAAAATTTGGGTGATGTGTATGTATTGCACATGGATTGGAAGTGTGTTTGCATTAAGAGTACATCAATACAGAGAACATTACGCTGAAACTGCTACCCAAGTTACAAACTACTCATAGTCTAGAAGTGCACCTCCCTTGAGGTATCTGAAATATATTCAGAATTAAATTACATATATTATGTATATTTAAGTACAAACACACATGCAGTATATATTATGAAAATATTTGTAGATACATTTAGATATTTATTTTCTAATATTATATATATATATATATATATATATAAACATGACATATTTTCATATATATATATATATATATATTTTATTTTTTTTATATAGTCTTTTATATGTATATAGTCTTTATATATATATATATATACTGTATATACAGTACTGCGCAAAAGTCTTAGACCTCTAGTATTTTCACCAACAAAAATTGTTTTAGGTGGGTTATTTCTATCTTTTGCGGTAGCGTGTCAGTTGGAAATGTCAGTTTACATTTCCAAACATTATTTTTGTCATTAATTATAATAATGCAGTGAGGTTATTGTCTGCACAAGGACTCTGACAACAGCCAGTGCTCCACACAGAGATCTGATCTGATCATCATCCAGTCTGTCTAGAATGACATGAAGTAACACAACAAACTGAGACAGACTCAATCCAGAAGAACTGTGGCAACGTCTCCAAGATGAAGAATAAAAACCTACCTGCAAAGCTACAGTACTCATCAAAGTTTTAGACACGTGTGTAAAAATGCTGTAAAATGAGATAGCTTTCAAAAATAATGCCATGAATAGATTTAATTTATCAATTAACTTCTATTAATTAAATCAAATAATTATTTGGCATTACAGTTTTGGTAAAACAGCTTCTGTTCCAGGGTACACTTGCCCGTAGTTTTTCAGTTAGCTTTGCAGGTAGGTTTTTTTCTTCATCTTGGAGATCTTGGCCAAAGTTCTTCTGGATTAAGTCTGTCTTGGTTTGTTCTGTTACTTTATGTCATTCCAGACAGACTGATGATGGTCAAATCAGATCTCTGTGTGGAGCACTGGCTGTTGTTAGACAATACTCTCACTGCATTATTACAATTAATGACAAAAATAATGTTTGGAAATGTAAACTAATATTTCAACTGACACGCTACTGCAAAAGATAGAAATAACTGACTTAAAACCGTTTTCTGTTTGTGAAAATACTAGTGGCCTAAGACTTTTGCACAGTACTATATATTTATATATATACATATATATACCTCATTATTTTATTTTTTTTAAACATCATGGAGCCAATCATCTAGTTCATATATGTATTCTCTTACTGAATTTCTGAGGGATAAATCAAAATAATTGTGTTGTAATCAACATTAATATCTTCAGTTCCAGGTAGGTCTTCAGCAGAAACAGAGCAGCTGAAGGTTTTTACAGAATGAAAACTCTATCCAAAGACCTGCAGGCTTCTCAGTCCAAGACAAATGACAGCAGTCGACAAATTACAGGTTCTAGTGCATTCCAGCGGAAGAGCCACTGTAAAGAATCTAAACTGTCAAGCAGCAATCAAACTCAAAACTCGAACAAATCAACACAAGGTGACTTTCTGCTAATCCATACGAGCATCGGGCAAGAAGCTGCGCTCTGTAGCTTGATCAGGTTTCCGATACAGGCCAGGATTGGCATCGGTGGGCCTGTCTTGAGGAGATGGCTGTAGTGTAAATGACAGCAGACAGGCTCTATGACAAGCTTCTGAGCCTCACTGTCCCTTTAACAGCTCAGACTGTCAGTTTCCCTCGCTTCAACTCGCTTTGAGAGGGATGTTTCCATCAGAGCTTAGAGGGAGCTCCCCAACAGTGTATTGACCTTGAGTGGCTCGCATTGATTTCCGGTTCTGACACACAGATGAGGGGAGGACGGCGCAGGCTGGACATGAAGCGAGGGCTTTCTTACACGACCGCCAGCCTGTAGGTGTGATTGGGAACAGATTTCCCGAATTCCGATACGGCGCCACCTGCCTGAGATGATGGATCGCTCTCTGCTATCCCATCAATCCTCACCTGCAGGAGAGAGGGTGACACCTGTGAGAAATTTATCATCATATACGACACCACAAAAACAGGCCAATCACAGCAAAGCTCTGCATGCTAAGCCCCGCCCAATACAAAGGCCAAGAGGATTCTTTTAAAACCAGATTTATAAGGCAGTGTGACATTGTATGCTTGTGTGTGTTGACATAATTGACAATATATACTTTCATGTACTGGAAATGAAACTAATACTACTTTTGATAATATTAATCTTAATAATAATACAAATCAGCTTTTATAATCATATTAAACTATATTATATAAAGTGCTGTCAAATGATGAATTTCAATTAATGCAAAATATATGTTTTTGTTTACATAATATATTTATGTGTGCTGTGTATATGAGTTTGTACAGTGTATATTTAGTATCCGCATATAAATATACAGTACACATGCATCTATACAAATTACAGGGGAAAAAAATATGTTCATATATTAAATACACTTATTAATAATATAAACTATTTGGATATAAATATAGACATGCAAATACATGTAAATATTTTCAAAATACATGTTGTATGTATGTGTATTTATTTTATACATAATAAATATACACAGAACACACATATGCAAACAAAATCTTTGTTTTGGATGCGATTAATCACAATTAATCATTTGACAACACTTATATATATATATATACAGTGGGTACGGAAAGTATTCAGACCCCCTCAAATGTTTCACTCTTTGTTATATTGCAACCATTTGCTAAAATCACTTAAGTTATTTTTTTTTTCCTCATTAATGTACACACAGCTCCCGTATTGTCAGAAAAAACACAGAATTGTTGACATTTTTGCAGATTTATTAAAAAAGAAAAACTGAAATATCACATGGTCCTAAGTATT
>JAUCMT010000059.1:13990135-14002533 GCA_032357475.1 Enteromius thamalakanensis
ATGTGTGCGTGTGTACTGTGTATATTTATTATGTATATAGAAATATACAGACACATACATGTATATGTTTATTTAAAAAATTGTATATACATGAATATATTAATATATACAAATAAATAATTTTTTTAATATATACTGTGTGTGTGTTTGTGTCTTTATATATGCATAATAAATATGCACAGTATTCATATATAAAACCTTTATTTTGGATTTGATTAATCATTTGACAGCATGTATACGTGTGTATACATATATACAATATTATAATATAATGTTACACAATTTACATGATGTATTACACAGGTGAAATCCTTATGAATCCTTAAGATCCAGCTCAACCTAATACAACCAATACAACCTAGTAAACACCATTCTTTCATCAGGTGATGTATTCGAAATGACACACACGCGCGCACACACACACACACACACACACACATGGTGGATTTATAAGTCATGACAGCACATAAAATCTCAATCTCATTTGTTTTATTCATGTAAACAGTATGTTGGGTTTCACCCCACAGCATAAGCAGAGTAGAAGTATTTCACAGCATAAGTGTGAGCTGGAAGACGTCAATTAGCAGATGCCTCTCATCTGAAGTGCACTAATTGCAGGACGGTTATGTTTACATGGTTATGATATCAATATACCACTTCTGTGATGTTAAAGTATGTTAAAGTGACAGAAAACATTGTGGGACATCAGGGCAATGCTAATTATATTTCCATTGCTGTAAAGAGAATAGTCAGGAATATATATCTTTTTTCATATCTGGGACTCTTTATTTCTCTTGATTGTTGAGCGGTTATACAGTCAGAAGGGACATAAATTCAATATTTATTCAGCGCTTCTGAACGGCCTCCGAAGGCTTTTGTTGGGTGATCTAATTAATGAAATAATATGTTGATTTTCTAGGTTTGGGTCCCCAAGAACAGTCACTGAGACTAAGAGAATATTTACTTCCTTTTGGGACTCTGGGCTTGCATTTATTTTTATTTTTACGCTGGCGGCTTTGTAGTGTGCGTGTCTTCCTGGCGTGGCTTTTCCACAGAGAGCTCGACCACATTTCAATATCTCCTGTGAGAATCGGCGTCTTTATTGTCTGCTCTCATGAGCTAAGGAGAAATCCTGTTTATGAAGAAACCCTCCAGCAAAGAGTGGCGTTTTGAGCACTTAAAGAGATACACGTGTAGTGCTTGTGCACACAGACTATCAACAGCACAGTACAGAAGTACAACAGAAAAATAGTTTCTTATATTCCTCACACCACTGTAATTCATTACTTTAATAAACACCAGTACTATGTGCAATGACAAGCTGTTCAAATCATTATTAATTAATTTCATGCTGTCCATTGATATTACTTATTAATATTAATAACATATTACTAGTACCAAACACCTTTAATCTGGGACATGAGCATTGATGGAAAATGTGGAAAATATATTTTTATATTAATGAAGGAAAAATATAGTTTTGTATATTTAGTAACTAAATATAGTTTGGTCATCAACGACAACAACAAAATAATAATTCATTTAAAAAAAAAAATTAAATAAATTAATTAATTTACAGTGCAATTAATTATATATATATATATATATAGTTCCAATTCAAAAGCCGCCCGAAAACGCTGCCATATTATACCCAAAGATTCAGTGGACTACCAGTAAAATAAAATAAAAATACAATTTAATAAAATGTAATAATAATAAAAATGTGGGACCAAAATTATTCAGACACTCTGACCTTACTAAAGTGTTTTTCTTTAATTGCTAATGCAACTTTTTCACCACAGACTGAACAAAACTAAGCATTTACACACATATGAAAACATATATTAATATGTCATCACAAAACTGCTCCCCAAGTGCCTCCAGCGCAGTAAAAACGACCTTAACATGATGTGACACACAGAGATGAAACACTCCGCTAATGGACAGACGCGGTTCAGCTCGAGCCGACAGGGGGCGCTGTTGAGTTTTGAAAGCGCATGTCCTGTCGCATGTCCGGGCTCCCCGACCACGTTTTGTGGGATAGTGGAGGGGAAAAAAATCTAATAAATCAACATATTCACATTAAAACAACATAAAGACGCGTACTCTGTGGAACCCATATGGCCATTTTAATTGCTTTAGTAGTTACATCTGTCACTAATATACGCGTCGTGCATTTGTTTCTGTTCAATATGGCAAAAAAATTACTAATAATCTATGATTAAAGATTTTAGTAGGATGCCACAACAGATAGCGTAATTAAAACATTACTTGCGGGACATTTATCAACTTTCATAATGATAATAAAGTGTTTCTTTTAAGAAATGCCAGTAGTAGTCCTTTAAGCAAGCATTAATGGCGTAAGCGTAAATTAGGATTTTAATATTAATAGGCATATATCATTTATAAATCATTATGAGTGCATACTGTTAGAACGCTTGATTCTAAACAACAGGCATTGTGGGGAAAATGCAATAAATGAAAAGAAGCTTTACCTGCTTTAAACAGCAAAAAACAAAATGACTGTCCATAAAGAGTTAAAGTCGTCGCTTAGCTCTCTGTCAGTTCTGACAGTTCGGAAAACTTTTGTTTCTTCTCTAGTATGTAAATTGACCGTCGGATTCAGCGAGCCTATTGGCTACGAGTCCGAGTCAATTTCGTATTTCAAACCTGACGTCAGGGCGGCTATAAAACTCAGCATTGCTTTTATACTCCTATGCTCGGTGATCCTTTAAAAACTCTAGAACAAGCCCGGAGTACTTTTTTTCCCCCCAGCCAAGCATCCAATTGCCAATCACATACATGTTACGGTCTTCATTTCAACGAAACTATTGAAAAAAAGGGCGCCGCGCAGCCATGCAGTGTTAAATGTTCGCAACTCAAACGCGTCGACACTCGCGCACAAAGAGAGAGGAACTGGAGACGCGCGCGCTCCTGCGTCTGTTGCGCGAAAGGCGAAAAGGCGTCAATTGAAAAAAATAAATCGGCGCCGGCGAACCCTTTTCTCCGCTTTTGAAGAATTAAATAAAGAAATCAAGCTGGCTCACGCTGTCTCGAACCCGACCACTTTGACAGCTGCTCTTCACCCCCTTTGGAGGACTGTCAACAGCAAAAGGATGGCATCAGAACTGGCAATGAGCAGCTCCGACCTGCCCACCAGTCCCCTGGCCATGGAATATGTTAATGACTTCGATCTGATGAAGTTTGAAGTGAAAAAGGAGCCGGTGGAGCCCGATCGCAGCATCAGCCAGTGCAGCCGCCTGATCGCCGGGGGATCCCTGTCTTCCACCCCGATGAGCACGCCTTGCAGCTCGGTTCCCCCTTCCCCAAGCTTCTCGGCGCCCAGCCCGGGCTCCGGGAGCGAACAGAAGGCGCACCTGGAGGATTTCTACTGGATGACCGGCTACCAACAGCAGCTCAACCCAGAGGCTTTGGGCTTCAGCCCCGAGGACGCGGTGGAGGCGCTGATCAACAGCAGTCACCAGCTCCAGAGCTTCGACGGCTATGCTAGAGGGCAGCAGTTCGCCAGCGCAGCCGGCGCTGGAGGCGCCATGGCCGGCGAGGAGATGGGATCCGCCGCCGCGGTGGTCTCCGCGGTCATCGCGGCCGCCGCAGCCCAGAACGGCGCGCCGCACCATCACCACCACCACCACCACCACCCGGCGGGTCACCACCCGACGCCCGGCGTGCAGTCCGGCATCAACCCGGCCAGCCACCAGCACATGCACCTGGACGATCGCTTCTCGGACGAGCAGCTGGTGACCATGTCCGTGCGCGAGCTCAACCGGCAGCTGCGGGGGGTCAGCAAAGAGGAGGTGATCCGGCTCAAACAGAAGAGGAGGACCCTCAAAAACAGAGGCTACGCGCAGTCGTGTCGCTACAAGCGGGTCCAGCAGCGGCACGTCCTGGAGGGCGAGAAGACCCAGCTTCTGCAGCAGGTGGACCACCTCAAGCAGGAGATCTCCAGACTGGTGCGCGAGAGAGACGCGTACAAAGAGAAGTACGAGAAGCTCATCAGCAGCGGCTTCAGAGAAAACGGATCGAGCAGCGACAACAACCCGTCGTCCCCGGAGTTTTTCATGTGAGTTTAACCGGCACTTACTAGAGCAGCGGTGTGCAAAAAGTTGCGTAGGCTACGCGCGCGTTGTGTTGGATTGGGCAATCCTCTCACTTTTATTTTTGTCATTTTTTTTTTGTTGCAAAATCTAGAAATCGAGCTTTAGAGTTTAGCCCACGTTAACTTTTGCTCTGCGCTTATGGACAACAATAGGACATTTCCCATCGCCGAGTTCGGTTCATTTTGCCTGTTCTGTAGAAACTGTAACATGTCAACGTGCCCTCGTTTGATATTTCCCCATGTTGCCTCGCGTTGCGTAACTTTTAGGTTGACATTTTTGTAAAGTTCGAGGGACACATCACGCTGGTTTCGTGAGGGCTTTGGAGAAGCGTTTGAACTCATTATAAGTCGAGCGAGATTGACTTTGTGTTTGATTCAAACCGCGTCACATTTTGTGTTGTTGTGAAGAACTCATTCAGTAATGTATTTATTTGTGTGTCGGAACCCACATGCTGGTCGTGTCGGTTGCCGAAGTTGTTTCTTTCTTTCTTTTACCTGAACGAACTGAACTGAAATGCTCCGAAATGACATTCATCACATTCTCATTTGTCTGGTCCACTTTTTTGGGACTCTGAGCAAAAAAGTGACATCTTTTCATCCATGAAACATTGCCTCCATGATTTTTGCGACAACCTCCTGTCATTTTCTGTACAGTAATTTTAGTGATGAAACATATGTAGTGATTCTGTATGATTATCTTTTTTATTTTGTTTGTTTGTTCAACAAAGAGACATTATTAAACCCCTGAAACAATTGTAACTTATCTCAGTGTGATACACTTAAAGACTGTGAAAGATTTGCGGTCACTTCACATATTGCTTGGCCATAAAATATGGTAAAATGAACGATTTAGAACTGTTTATAAATTGTTCTCATTAAAGAGAAGGATAGGTATTGTATCAATGAAAAATGAAGGGTTTGTCTAACACTCAAAATGCTGCATCCAAAATTGTTATTGTAGGATTTGCATCCAAATATAAATCTAATTGTTATTGGGATATTTCCCTGCTGTTAAACATTTACTTCCATCAGGTGGGAAATAAAACCTTTCGGGAAACTTACATATTAATACAACGTTTTAATATTTCATATCGATTAGGATTGACAAGTAATGACTGGACACACTGGAGCAGTAGGCTATATAATTCATCAATAAACGTTAAACACTTAAATCAAACGTCCTCGTGTTATTTATTAGAGCACGTCTAAAATCCGAGACTCTCACTGGATGCAGTATTTCATATTACATGCTGATTGGGAAATTAGATACAAGTTTATGCTTTTTTAATGTCTGCTAGTTTTGAGGAAAGTTCACGATTTCACTTGTTGCCGCGTGACAGTTCACTCGAGTCTGACGAGGTGAGCATATTCTTATTAAATCGGATTTGCTTAAAATGGTATTGAACTAAAATAGCACATGAGAGATACAATTATTTCTGGGTGGAAAAAGCCAGCATTATTTGGTGTAGAGCTATATTCTTTGATAAACATGACAAAATGCGCTCGCACTTATTTGCACGCGCTGTGTGAGTTTATTTCAGAATCTTTCAATAATTCATCAATGACAGATTCGACATAATCTAAAAAATTCATTTACAACAAAAAACTATGTTTAAATAGCACTTCATTTCAACAGGATAACTGTTTATTCCCTTTCAGGTTTTCATTTTAAATTTAGTTGTTACTTGCTTCGCAAAAAAAAAAATCCTCATTTGTTCCACTGCGCAGTTTAAACACATCTTATCATCACACGAGGACAGTTTAGTTTCGCTGCCCTGGTTAATCATTAATTTATTGAGATTGCTTGCTTTAACTGATATTTAAATAACTAGAATAATCCGCAAAAGCTGTGATTTTGACGAACAGATTCGCCTCTACATCGCTGGAGCTTTACCAAAGTGCACCTTTAATTTACCGACACTGTCAGTTCGATAAATTATAGCTTTCTCTGGATAAGAATAACCTGACTGTGAGCTTACAGTACTACTAACAATTAATAACTGTATTTCCTTTCTACCAGTCACATTATCAGGCCTATTAGTTACCTCAGAACAGACATCTTCACTTAGAGCTCATCAAAACAATGAGTCGTGGGCTGTTTGTGTCTTATAAAGCACCAAACAACATTCATCAGTTTATGATTTGACATTGTCTGCACACCAGAGTTCAAATGACAGTGTGTTTCTCAATGTCACGTCTCGTTTTTGTTTTCTCCAACCTTCTTTGACTTTTCAGCTTCTTTATCTCTTCGGGCCCATCGTTCGCTCTCTCAAGCCATCACTATTATCAGCCCCGAAATAATTAGAAGAGTGAGTCAAGCTTCCCCTCTTATTGTCACAGCACACAGGATGTGGGCTCACAGCTGGAAAGAAAGTGAAAAGAAGTGTGTGCGGGCGTGTGTGTGTGGGATGTCTGTATTTAGGGCGTTGGGTGAAAACATAGTGGTTCTTCAGCACAATGATGATTTGAATATCAAGCGGATGACGCACGCACGGCGTTCGGAGGAATTCATGTGCTGGGCTCAGAGCTCAGGGGAAAGGCTGCATGGTCCACGCCGTGGAAAGCACAATGATTTCTTGCATGATGAATAGTGGAGAAAAGACCTTGTTTCTGCTCCTTTAAATTGATGAATCATTGGTGATTTTCCCCAGCTGGGCTTCGACTGCCTTTGAGTGGCTGCGGCGCATGTAATTTAAGGCTTTTCTGTTTGATGAGGTCAAAATGCAAAACTGGTTAATGACATCAGCATTATAACTCAGAGGTGTAGAGACACACTGTACCAGACAGCAGGTGCAGCGTGGACAGCGAGTTGTGCTTTTACATTTTTAATATCTTTTAAAAAAATCAATACAGCTTTTTGGACAGAATTTATTAGTAAGATTTTATTTTACTTATTAAATTATTATAATAGATAAATATTAATTAATATTATAGATTTTTTTTTCTTTTACTTGTATATTTTTAGAAAACTTTAGAAAACTACAACAGTTTTAAAACTTACAGTGTGTATTACCAATTCAGTATTGCTTCCTCTTTCTCTCTATTCCATTATATTATTAAAAATAAATAGATAAATGTAGCCATGGTTTTTAGCCATGTTTTAAATAAAAGTTATTACTATAGGTTTTTTTTGCTTGCATAGAATATGATATTTTGGTAACTATAACTTAAAGTGTTGCTGTATCAGTTCAGTATGTTTCAGTATTTATATATACACACACATATACACACATATGTATACATTTTGTGTGTGTGTGTGTGCGTGTGTGTATGTGTGTTTTATATGCACACACACACACGCATGCACACACACACACACACACACGCAATCACATGTTGTGTGTGTGTGTGAGAGAGAGAAAATGTAGATTTTAATAATAACATAAATGAGTAGATAAATTAAAAAGAAATAAGATAATTATGGGTGTGAGTAAAAAGGGATAGTTCACCCAAAATGTGGAAAAAATTTAATAAGCTATGCGATTAAATATTAGTAGATGGATAAAATATATTTAGATAATTTTTAAATTTTTTATATATTTATTTATTTATATAGTTAATTTATTAATTTTTTTGTAATATAAATGCTCTTTTTCTATTTGATTTACACACACACATACATATATATTTATATAATACAGATATATATATTTGTTTATGCCTTCATTTATTCGCTTACTACAGAATATGACACTTTTGGTGTCTGCTCAAGAAAACCACAACATAGTTTAAATATCATTTCAGTACGTTTGCTTTTAAACCAAATAAACTGGTTTAAATCAGACTAAATGCTAATCCCAGCCAATATCGTTGCAGCCATTCACGCCAATCCATCTGCAACTATTTAAAACTTTCATTAGATCTTGCTTTTCCAAACTCAAACCTTATCAAACACTACGATGCACCAAAACACGTCCTGTTTAGCGGCTTCTGATGACAGACCGCATTAGCATAGACGAAGCAAACATTTCATTTCAGCTTGTGAATGAAGTCAGTGGATTTCATTACACACACTGTTTATATTTTCACACCTCCGCTCCATACCCGACATGCATCTAACGCAACACACACACACACACACAGAGGCCACTGCTTTCACACCAATCCACACACACTTAATTCAATCAGCAGCGGGATATTGACACCATATGTGCCCTAATCATCGGTTGCGGGCGATCCTGATTAGGTTATTACAGATAATATAGTTGTCTTCTGTCACGATATTGGTCTTTTGCATCCGAGGTCAACAATAGGAAATCACAGTTCAACTCATGCATATTGACATTTCAATCATTTACATACTGCAGCGTTACAGGGTAATATCTTTAATCATATCAGACGCTGGGAGTCGATCTTTAGCTTTTTTCTGAAGCGCTCCGAGTGATTTTCTCACAGCGTGGTTTAAAAACTATTGCCATGAGTGTAAGGCCCCAGCCAGTGCTGAGAAACATGCCAGTGTCAAGCTCGAGTCGACTGTGTTGACCCAATAATTTGAGCCTAGGGATTCTGGGAAACAAAACACAGTTGTAGTTATTCATTATTACTATTATTTATCTATTTAATCCAGGCCATGTAACGCTTCCTCTGGTCTCTGGTGTCGAAGCATCGCATGCTCTTTTCAGCCTAAAGCACAAAAACAAGCTCCGAGCTCATCTGCATCTCTCCACGCTAAACATTTCCATTTAGAGTGATTTAAAGGAGGGAGTTTATGTCCCTGCCATGTGCGTCCATCATCCGCAGACGTGCCGCCGTCCCCCGACCCCGCTCTGCCTCTGTAAACCTGAGTTATAGAGCAGCTATTTGAAAAGATAATAATTTAACTTTCCCTCCACCGTTACACCGAGGAAATGGATGTGTTTGTGTTGATTGCCTGAGCTTTCGGTGTACATCAGGAGAGAAGCCACACGCGTGATGCTGGAGTGTTTGTTTTTGAAAAGCAGCCATGCGTTAGATCATCACGGGTGTGAGTTAAAGGGACAGCTCTGCAGAAACTAGGAAAAATATATGATACAATTCATGATAAAGTGAATAAATAATACGGCTGTAATTTCGTGTCATTTGCATATTCATTTATAGTGAAACACGAACGTAGATTTGAAAAGGAAAGGTTTTGTAGAAGGTTCAAGCTGCTCTTTTACATACAATGAAATGAGATGAAGACTGAGGCTGTGAAAAATATCCACATAGAAGTATCAGAGTCACTTACTGTAGGCAACCCTGATTAGTTTATTACAGATAATAATAATATTATTTATACATTTTTGTAATTATATTGGACATATGCTTGATCTTGTTGTGAGGTCAAAAAATATGACATTTTCAGCTGGAAATGTTCCAGTATTTTATCAAATTATTTAATTTCTTAATTAAAGAGTTTATTATATTTTTCCTATTTTTTGATGAACTGTCCCTTTTAGGTAGAACTACTTTTTTCCATTTATAAATCTACTCATTTATTTACTCAGTTATTAAAATGTACAGTTTTTTTAATTATTTGTAAAATTTTATTTATATATGAACTTATTTAATAATATAGCTTATTGTATTATATTTGCCCCTCGTTTTAATGAATACTCCCTTTAACTCACATCCATAATTATCTAACAGATGCTGATTCAAACAGCCCATATGTTTTGTGTAATATTTCCCACGTCTTATAAAGCTAAATAGCTTTCTTTGGAAATCAAGGCAGAATTATAATGTTTTCCTGAACTATAACTTTAATTGCTAACGTATGTTAGAGTTTGAGGAAGAGCCCATAGACGAGTGCATATGTGTGTGTGTGTGTGTGTGTATTGTAGGCTTTGGCCTTGTGCCCATCCTGTGTTATACCTGCATCTCAATGAGGCTGGCAAGGTGATTTACTGGCAAGGTGTCTGGGCCGCAGTCTCTCGCTCTCTCTCTCTTTAACCAGCGAGTCAAAGCGACATTGATCTCTCAGCCAGGCAAGGTGATCTACAGAGCACCGCTTCCCAAGTCTTTCTTTTCTCGTCTTCATCTCTCCCCCTTTTCCTTTTTTTTATTGTGGAGTCTGTGGCGGGCCGTGACCCCGGCGAGTGATGTCATGTCCTGTGGCAGAGAGCACAGCAGTGAGGTGAATATGAAAACAAAGGCAAGTCCTTGAGCTGCTCTGTGCCACTCGTATCAATAAAACGCCTTCACAAAGTCTCGTCTAATAACACCAGAGCTGTACCTAACCATTACTACTGAAGGACTATCTTTACCTTAAAGGGAAATGACATTCAAAAGTGAAAGTCCTTTTTGATTTGTTGATAATATTTTTTTTTCTCCCAATTTTAAAAAATATAAACCAAATTCTTCCAAAAAATTGCATATAGGCATAAAAGTAAGTGTTAAATTTTACTTGATACTTTATGTTTTAATGCAGCACAAACACTTCAGTCTATATCTTTCTTTTGTTAGGGGTTCGAGCACATAGCGCTGAAACCCTATTGTAATTATTAGAATTGCATTATTATTATTATTCCATAAAACTGATCGTACAGCCCAAACCCTAAGGCCTTGAAACCTGAAATTTGGTCAAATGGTAGTAGTCCTTCTTGCTACTCAGGCCCAAAGAACTGGCCCAATCCGCATAAAGGGGGCGCTACAGCAATCAAAAACACGTTAGTGCTAATAACTCCTAAACGGCTTGTCGTAGACTCGAAATTTTCAAAACACCTACTTTTGTGAATTAGTCCTAGGTTTTTCACCTGATCTGAACCAAACCAATACAGAAATGGACAGTGAATATTAATAATTATAAAAAAGTTTAAATTTCCACTCACTTTCGCTACGGGGTCCAAAAACGTTTAAAAGTCGAGGACCTATTTTACGACAAAGGCTATAACTCGTGAACGAAATGAGATATCTTCACCAAACTCGGTACATATAAGTGTGTTAGCAAGAACGCAGATCTGCCACTGTGTGGAGCTATAAAACCGAAAAAAACGTTTCAGCGAAAATGGTAGTCCGATCTACTTGAAATTTGATATGCAGTGTCTTTATACAACGCCCAATAAGGATCTATGAGGACATTGGTGTATCTCAAAATCATGGCTGCCATCGGCAAATTACGTTTGATCACTTATTAGACAAGGTTAACGGAGGTTGGCGCTATAACAGCTAAAAATGCCTCAAAAAAACAGTTTTTCTATAGAAAATAACCTCAAATTTTAGAACGTTCATATATTCACAAATATATTATATATGATAGGTATCCTCATTCTGAACAACTTTGCCTCAGGAACCATTGCTGTCAATCAAACCATTCATTAATTATTAACAAAAATTAAGCTATTGGCTGCTTCAGTGTTCGTGGTGTTGCTCCTGTCAAAGCGATAAAATCTTTATATCATATTATTGCAAATTTTATATATGGTAAAAAGATGAGTTACCTCTCAAACATAAATATATAAGTTTCATTTTAATACTTTGAAAGTTAAAATGTATTAGGCCTAATTTTGTTTAGGATATAGTTGTCGAGTTAGTAGTTTAATGCATGCAGCGCCTACTTTTGATTTTTTTTTCCCATTATAAAAGTGGAAACAGCTTACTATACTCGTTCAACAATAAGACATCATTTAAAACTATTCCAAATATTTATTTAATTTGTGTACATTCACAATAAAAAACAGTTGTGCTTTTGTAAATAACTGAATGCTGCTTTCAAGAGTGCATCAGAGTTACTGTTACTGAAATTTTGCTACCTGGTGCGTTTTTTTCCGTTTCGTATTGTTAGCGTATTGTTTATTTACAATTTTTATTTATTATTTACAATTCGATTTTTTTAAGGATGATGTCATCATGCACGCCATTTAATCGGTAAAGGACAGTTGGATGGAAACAGGCTGGAGACAGCTAATAATCTTTGTCGATAACAAAACAGCGTAAAAAATCTATGGAAACAATGCTACTGTGATTTGAAAGACGAAGCAACGCTCTCATTTGTATTAACGTCATCGCAGTCATGCGTTCGCGGTGAGCCTGGATAAAAAAAAAAAAAAGAATTTTGTATTATTAATCAACGACATATTTGACACAAACAGAGATCTAACAGTGCATTTTCCACACGAAAGATTACTGTTTTCAAATGCACGCGGTTGACGATACAAACGACCAGTTTCTTCTTCTATTGTATCGACTGCACTTCAGCTGCTCATCAACACGGAAGTTGTCAGAGTATCGTGAGGCAGCTGATTTCGGGGGCCTGTTCCATAAAACAAGTTTACCAAATAAGCCAGGCTTATGGCAGATAGTCTGACTTATTTTAATACAAATT
>JAUCMT010000059.1:14002633-14017445 GCA_032357475.1 Enteromius thamalakanensis
CAAATGAACTGTCTATAAGTCAGACTAACTGCCATATGCCTGGCTTATTTGGTAAACTTGTTTTATGGAACAGGCCCCGGGTGAGCTCTTATCGCTGCGTTTACATGTTGTCATGTGGCTGTTAGCATTTGCACTTTACCTTTTTGGAGATATTTGACTCTAAAAGACCCTGCTGTAAACAAGAATGTGTGCTGCGCTGAGGTGAGAGGTCACTCCATGATTACAGAACAGAAAGAAAGGCTTTGTGAACTGAACTGGGTCGTGGGATTTAACAGGCTCTTTTAGTGGCAGCAGAGCTCTGTAGGGGATATGCGCTGCTTACTTCAACTGGGTTTAACAGAAGCACTGCACGTGAGAGTATATGAGTAAGAAAGGTGTTAGTCACCCAGCTAATTGCTTTCATAGATTTCTGCTTTATGTATTATATGCATAAAGCTTAAAGGTGTTAAACAAGGTCAGTCATTTTATATATGTGTATGTGTGTGTGTTTCACATAAGAAACTACATTTTCTTTTAATTGAATCTGAAAAATAGCATAATTGTTATGATTATTTTACGGTATTATATTAATCATTTTCTAATCTTTCTGTCTTTTGCACATCTTGTTCATCATGAAAGGACATCACGAAAATTTCTACACCTGTGATATGACCTCCGACCCCTGCCCTTTGCCCCTGCAGTCTGAGGTAAGAGCGAAGATTTCTTTATTCTGTGCAGATGAAAATTATTATAATCCTTATATATAAATATTTAATCAGTGGATTTTTTTTTTTCCTGTATGGAAAAGAAAAGGGGAAAAAATGGGTTAAATTCGGTTAAGCAGCATTATTTAAAATAAAATGCATTTTATTACATTTAATTTAGAAACTTGTTTGACAGTGAAAGTATAGTACATAATTCATAAATATAATATTTATATTTGTAATATATATATATAATTTATTTATGTTTTTTTTTTTTTACTAATTAACAATTCCATTCATATTCTATAGTGTATTTACAGCCTTTAAATTGTAGAGTGAATCCATAAACTTGTGATTAACTACCGGTGGGATTACTAACAATGACTTGGCTTGTTACAGTAACGGCTAGTTTATTATGTTTAAGGCTAGTTTCATGAGGCTAGTTTGTCGACGGTCACAGCATTACATCAGCTTGCAGCGATAGAGAGTTTGATCAACACGGCTACCAAAAGTGTCCTCATAATATAATAAAACCTGCCAAATTGTGTTTTGCATTAAATCTAATGATGAAAATGGGTTTTTGTGAATCTTAGCCAGGTTAAGTTGCAGTAAGTTTAATATGGACACCATTGCCTGGTGTCTGTACTAATACAGCCTTCAGTGTGTGTGTGTGTGTGTGTGTGTGTGTGTGTGTGTTCGAGTTAGCTGAGGGTGAATCTGATAGGATGGTATCGATGTTCTGTGTTGATTCGCCAGCATTTAACCACACATTTCCGGTGTAATGAAACTCAAAGGCGGGGTCACAATCAGGGCACAGGAAGTAAGCACCATCTTTATCTTATTTTGTGACTTCTATATGTTGTTGTTGTGTTAGCAATTATAAAACAAGATTCTGTTTCGTTTACTTGTCATTCGGAATGATTTATTATAAGCTTGCGCTCAGATTCGTTCTCTAACCCCGTACCGTCCGCTGTGTGTGTGTGTGTGTGTGTGTGTGTGTTCGTATGTTGAATGTAACCAAAGCCAATAAGGATATGAGTTATATTTAGCAGCACCTCCTGAAGACACCCGCTCAGCCCGTGTGGTTAAAAATACAGCCAGACTCAAGGAGAGAGGTTTCTGTGCTGCTGACCTACGGCTCGCTTCGGGCCCGGAAAACTGTCCCGCCACCAGCTCAGTTAACAGCAGGACAAGACTGACAGAAACCAATAATAGAAGAAGCGCACTGTGGGTGAAGTTGGGACGTTTAGTCATTTCTTGTATCAGTGCCTGTTATATTTATGAGATTTTTAGTGTTGTTTTTGTAGGATTTATCTGATCAAAGCGCACATATTTCCACTAAGCGCAGTGCTTAGAGTCATTAATACGTCCTGTAGCCTGTAGCATCCATCCTCTCTCTCTCTCTCTCTCTCCTTCAAACGCCACACACATTTTCATTTTTTTCCCGCCCTTGGTCTTTCCTCTAACATTCTCTCTGTAGGGTTTTATTAAACCTTGTAGTACTCCACAGTGTCGAATAGAAATAGGGTTAGTGATGCAATATTTATTTATTTATCAGTCTATTCCCACTCAAATACATCAAATAGAGCTCATGCGTATAATGCACATTGTTGGGGAATATTTAAAATGCTCTTGTATTCACTTGTTTTTTTGTTTTTGTTTTTTGTGAGGGCATAAAGTAAAAAAACTATTATTTGTATGTCACTTTAATTTTGATTATTTTAATGTAATTTAATCTAATTGCAGAGAGCCGTTTCGTTGTCATGCTCCAAGAAAATAAAACAAAATCTGTTAATTAATATCCAACGTTTTTGACACAACAAGCTTAGTACTCGTGATTAATTGCATCAAAGAACCTTTGTTTACTCAATACATGCGTGTTTACTGTGTATATTTATTGTGTATATATATATATAAATACACACGCATGTATATATTTCAGAAAAACATGTTGTTTACATATTACATTCATAAATATAAATCTAAAATAATAATAGTAATACATATAAAATTTAACAAAAAGATATATAAAAGTAAATATAAATATATATATATGCATATACTGTTTGTGTGGGTATTTTTTTCAACATGTATTTCTTATCACTTTTTACTTGGCTATACCACATGACATCTTTAGAGTCATTAAGTAAAAACTTGTATTCGGGTGAATAAAAGGTTTCAAAAATTGCATTAACCATAAATACAAATATTAAATGTCAAAGAACTAGACATAAATCCTCATTTAACCAAGATTAGTAAAGCTCCTTACCTGTCATTTAACCTGTCAATATAATGAACGAGTGACGAATGGCACGTTTAGACACAGAAGTTGAGCACAGATGAGATGTGTTTGGAGATATTTACAGGATATAACTGTGTTTGTGGTGTTGTATAGTGTGTTCTCTGGTCAGCTAAGGACGGATGTGTCTGTGACAGACGTGGCATCCCTAACCCTCTCTCCACCCATCCCAAGCTCTTCTTCTTCTCTTCCTCGCTGTATCAGGAGCTGCAGATTCCATGGCATATTTTTTCCCAGGAACGGAGCCATCCTCGACTCCTTGTTAGCTTGACAAATAACTTCTGTGGGCAGAAAGTGCTGAATTTTAGCTTTCCATGTCTATTTTCTGCCGGCTGACATTAATTTTGCGAGCTCTGCGGGAACTAACTATCAGAAATAAATAAATAAGGGAATAACAGGGCTGAGGCAGGGGCTGTTCGGCCATTAGAGCAGGTTTCTGAACGCTCACGTTTGCTGTGTGTCACATGAGCCGCCTGTGTTTGCTGGATTTTTGTTAGAACTTTATTTATTTATTTATTTTTTCTTTTTCCTTTTTTTAAATCTATAAATCTAATCTAATCAATCATAAATTTAATTGGAATATTTATTTTTGTTTAATTAATGCATTTCGTGTAAAATTACATAACATCAACAATACCAACATTATAATTAATAAGTATAATATTCTGAGGATGGGTCACGTATATATTAAACTGAGTTAAAGTGAAATTCTCCCAGAAGTCACAATGTACTGTATGTGGCTTGCTTTAAAACCCCTGAGGAGGAGCTGCCGTGAATGCAGAGGTGTTACGAGGAACGCTTCACGTCCTTCACAGCCCTGTTCCAGGCGCTCTCTGTTATTAGCAGACACAGTCCCGGCTGACCCAAACATGCTGCTCCCGCTCCGGCTCTGTTTGGCCTCGGATCACTCCCAGAATGCACCACAGATCACACGCCTGGCTTCAGCCTCCTGTTTTTCACACAGGTGATCAGGATATGTGAGGAGAGACAGCAGCGAGTGAACTCACTAGTGCACAGTGTCTGTTATCTCAGTACTAATGCAGCTCAGTAAACAGTGTCCATCACGTGTGAGGCACAACACACAAACTGAGTCCGTTTTCAATTAGACTGAACTGTTTATGTTTATAGTCAACCTTTTTCTGACCTCCGTCTTCTGTGCAGTGCATTCTGGGATTGCATTCTCTGTAAGAGAATATGACAGTGTCTCAAAATGGCTTTTATATGCTACCCTTGTGCACTTTTGGTTATATTTTAGGAAATGCGGAACATTATTGTCTTTTAAATGCATAAATATTTGATAGGGTTAAAATCGTTAACTAAACCTAAAACCAAAGCCATAAGAAAAAATAAATAAATAAAACAAAATATTAAATTAAATGTAATATTATTGTTTGAATATATATTATATAAATAATAAAATATAACAATATTAGCTGAAATAAAATAAAATATAAAAAACTGCAAAAAATGCAATTCATAGATTTATATGATAAAGGCTTTTTGGCCTTTAGGTTTAGTATATACTTTTAATTAGATTTATTATATATATATATATATATATATATATACAAAGGAATTTTAAGAGTAGTTTGGATTTTATGTACTTTGAGGCGTGAAACCGTTGTATTAACAAAAGTAGAGGAAGCCACTGAAACCTTCATCCTCCACAATCCCACAATGCCCTGCTGCTCCAGTCTGTCAGTGTCACCTGAGAGACGGTCGAAATAGATGCAGTGGAATAGATGAAGTGTGTGTGTGTGTGAGGAGAGTGTGTGGCCGTGAAAGCATGAACATCACGGGCTCTGCAGCATTTAGAAAAATTTCATATTAATATGAGGATATTATATATTAATATTAGGTTTCCAGGGTGTTGCTGAGGTGTTTTTAATATTTTTAAATAATTTTATTACCCCTCATTCCTTAGAAAGGTAATAGAAATGATTTCAGGGGAAAGAGTCATGTGGTTAAACCATCAATTAAAAGCTAGGACGGTCGTAGTCATTAGTTTTGAACTGGTTCTGTAAGTTTGTTGGTTTTACCACATTACACAATATACCACAATAAAACTGTCTCACCACATGACTTTATTTCTCAGCCCTTTTTCAGCCAAATAAATAAATAAATGTGGTGTAACTATGACAAAGTAGTAACAGAAATGTTTGTTGTTTGTAAGCTTGTAGCAAATGTTTAAAATAAGTAAATATTATTTAAAAACTGTTAAATAATTAAAAAAATCTTTAGAAAACAACAACAATAGTAATAATATTAGTTGCACAACATGACATCTTTCAGTCCTTGTGTTGTTGGTATAACTTATTGTTGTTGTTTGTACTATTGTACATGTTACAAGTGATGAATTCATTCATAAATGAATTTTTTTTGTTTTTATTACGTCACGCCACATTTTTTCAATCTGAGCTTGTACTAATAATTTAGTTATTTGTATTTATTTATTTTACCGTATGTGATTCTGCATGTTTGCACCACAAAACCCTGTTGGTCTCACCACGTGAACCCACCTCCTCAAATATTAATAAACAAAAAACATGAGAAGTTCAAAACATGCATGTTTTGCATTTATGAAATCAGGAAAGACGTGAATATTTAGAGTTGGAGACCAGAATGAGTGATCTTTGTCACAGTAATCTAGTATTTGTTTAACGCTGCAGACACACAGAGTTTGTGTGTGTGTGTGTGTGTGTGTTTGTGTGTGTGTTGGGTGCATTTTGTTCCACGCTGCGTCTCATAACCTCAAGTGCCGCCCACTTGAAAATGTCAGAGAGAGGAAGGAAAGGCTTTTGATGGCTCACACATGCATCATTTCCACTGCGCTCATCACTTTCTGTCCGAATCAGACATCCTAAATAGGACAAATAAACCTCAGTTCTGTTATTATCACCACAACAGTCATCAAAGATCATTAAAGCGTCTCTGTTTGAGCACAAGAGAGCATAACATCATTCATGAAGAGGAAAACGGCTTCGGGAGTGAATCAAACACACCTTTTGAGTTTTCATACTTCTTTTGATCTGTGCCGTTAGTTCTCCGTTAGAGTAATTATGTCAAATGTTTACCTGAGAAAGAAAGAAAACCCTGCCACCAGTGTTATTTTATTGATTTACTACCATAGTTTGATTCATATTTTGAATTAGGGTTTATTTATATATTTTCATGTTCATTTGAATTTTGGTTAAAGTACACAAAGTCGCTGGATTATTATTTTTTATTATTTAAATTTTATTTTTATTGATAAGTCAGCAAAGTGAAAATGAGAAATTGTCCTTTAGAGGATGAGGAAAAAATAGGTTAAAGTAAAGTTTTTTTAATAAAATTTTTGTAAATTTTTTCAGTATGTCAATCTAGCAAAATTTTTATTTCAGTTTTAGTTATTTTAGTTTATAAACTAATCAACAATACAGAACGTTAAAATTAATCTGTAATTTAATAAACTCTAGTCATATTTTTATTTGTAACTTTAGTGTTTTTTTGTTTATATTTTATTCTATTTTATTGATGTATGACTTTATTTCAAGTTTTTTACATTTATTTAATTTCCGTCGTACATTCAGGTATAACTAAATAACCCTGCAAGTCACTTTAAATTCGACAAGGAAGTAACCACTTCTCAAAAAATATTCCAAGAATCCAAGAAAAATCGATACCAATATGAACTCAATCTGAATCCTCTGAGCAATAACTCTTTCACTGAGTTTGCATGCTGTGTGTGTGTGTGTGTGTGTGTGTGTGTGCATTCGAGAGGTTTTTAGTGCTTCATCGCTCTCATTGTTTGCTCACTCTCTGTCCGTCTGAATGAAGTCTGACGGCTGTTTGTTAGATTAGTGTGTGATAATCTGAACACACATCCTGGGATGAGATTACAGCGACTATAAAAAAACACACTCCTCATCCGCTTGACCATTGAGAAAAACAATATGGTGGCTATAATAGTTTTATGTAAAAGTACCCACACTGGATTTAATTTTAGCGGAGCGCCAGTATTAAATTGCTGTAAGAAAGACATAAACAGTTCCCATGTCTTCTATAATCTAATACTAGTATAGAATACTGTTTTGGATAAAAGTGTCCCCTAAATGAATATGAAGCAGGATACAAGTCAAACATAGTCTCTATGAAAATATCAGGGAGCACAACTGCTTTCAACTGTGAGAAGAAATGTGTACCAAATAACGTTTTAGAACGATTTTCGAATAATTGCTAAATAAATGTAATTTATTTTTAAAATTGAATTCAGCTTAAGTACATATTATATATATTTCATAATTGTTGTATACATTTAACAGGCATTTACAGTTAATACAGTAATGACAAAATAATAAATAAAAAAAAACGCATGCAGCTCATACTTGCTGTGATATTATCTAATGCAGTGCCACTGTGACATCTTTAACTGGGACTTGTGTCCAAATACTTTGTGGAGCATTTGAGGAGAAGAGTGTGTGTGTGTGTGTGTGTGTGTGTGTGTGTAGGAGATAGAGAGGATGAGCACATAAAGTTGGCACAGAGCGTGAACATACTGTGCTGGTTAAACAAACAGAGTGTGTTCCCTATGTCCTTTATTTCACACACACACACACACACACACATACGCATATGGTCTTATAATAGCACACAGGAAATATACCAAATATACCTCACAGTTACACACACTCTCAGGAATATTTACTAGTGAGCTGGTCGATCTGGCTTTACACACACACACACACACACACACACTTTACAAACACACCACAGACGTCATGTTTAATATAATTACTAGCTCTAAACTAAAACAGCAGTATTTACTTTCTCTAATCATATTGAAGATTTCTTCAGCACAGGGGAGGTTTGGTGAGGTTCACTGGTGTGTGTGTGATCTTTGGCTCTTTGGCTGCACCGATGCTGGACGCTGGCCAATAACAGACCTGCATTTCCTCTCTGAAGAGCACGAGGTCATTTTTCCCCTGTCTCTCTTAAACACTGATTGTCTTTCTTATCTGCGCTCTGATGTCTCTTTTATCAGCTTTGGCTTCAGAGTTGCTTCGGTGCTGAGCTGCACGCTTCAGGTTCGGTAGCACCTGCTCTTACTGCCCGACGCATCAGATGCAGATTTTTTTTAAAGGCTTGGTTGGTCCTGTGGAGCACACTAGGAGATATTGTGAAGAATGTGCATGCTGCTCTTTTCCACACCATCACAGCTGATAGTGTTCACCCAGAAATGAAAATTGTGTCATCATTTACTCACCCTTGAGTACTTCCAAACCATCTGTGAAGTTCTTTGCTCTGCCACACACAAAGGAAGAAAGTTTGTTACCAGGCTCTTTTGGGTCACCATTGACTTCCATAGTAGGTTTTTTAACTACAGTTCTGGATCATTTGAGTTGTGTTGCTGTATATGAAGGATCAGATAGCGCTTTGATTTGATCAATAATATCTTAATTTTTGAAACGACACAATGGGGAGGAATTATGGCAGAATTTCATTTTGGGGTGAACCGGCCCTTTAACTGTGCTTAGTGTGCTTCAAATATTAGTATATAAACTACTTGCAGATAATATAGTGTTAATCAAATAAAAGGCCAGTCAAGTCTACTTAAATAGAATATTTTCTTGTTTTTAAACACAAAGTACACTTTTAAATGGTGAATTTTATAATAGTGTCAAATTAAATGATGTACTTGGTTTCTTTTTGTTGTGTTTTGAGCGCTTCATTATAAATTGAAGTTTGAACGTAAATTAATTGACCATAGTTATATTTTAAAGATAATAGAATTATGAAGTTGAACATAAAAGTGTAAGTGGGTCAAAAAATACTTTTAAACGTTAATTACTCTTAACACAAATTGAAACTGTAAAATACTTTGTTAAATGTTAAGTAATGGAATGAACTGTCAAAAACATTTAATTATATGAAAAAAAGAAATGAATCAGTGAATCAGTAGATCAGTGAAACATAAATAAAAATATAATTATTAATAAATAGATTAAGCAACTTTCAGTTCACACTTACACTGGATGGAAATATAAATTATTTCATTAAAAATAAAAAAAAATAATGAATCTATGAATGAATAGGTTATGAATCAACTTTCTGCTCACACTTACAATGGATCATTTTATCAAGCAAGCAATAATTCAGTGAAACTGAAATAAAATAAATAAATAAATAAATTATGCTCAAGCTATTTTTTCAGCTCACATTTATGCTGGATTAATACATGTGTAAATAAATAAATATGAAGGAATAGGTGGTTAAGCCGTTTTCACTCGCATATTGCTAGGTTATTTCACGAATAAATATGTAACATTTTAAGTAGAGAGAAATAAATAGTTAAAAAAATTTTGGTGAAATACTCTAATAATTTTTTGTTTTTATTTGTATTTAAGTATATTCTGTTCACATAAAGTATATACTTCTCCCATAAACATACTCTAAAAAAGCTGCCAAATGTCTTGTTTGGTCTTCCACTAATTTTTTTTTAGCTGAAATATTCCTGAAGTTTGTATGAGTTATGAATCAGAGGTGATGGAGGAATGACCCTGGAGTGTGACGCGTCTCTCTTTTATCACGTATCAGTGTCACATGTACATTCGTCTCTCTGCTCGTGTAATTACTCGCTCGCTCATGTGTTTTTACACGCCGCTTAACAGTGTGAAATTAACTGCACAAAATAGAAACACAATTAATTGTGTCGCCTCACAGACGTACTTAAGCGAAAGCCATTATGATGGAGTTAAATGGAAGAAAAACGCTGTGAGTGAAACTGCGACGTGAAATTAGAGGGAAATTGAAGGAGCTCTCGGTGGAGTTTAACATTACGAGAGAGAGAGAGAGAGAGAGAGACCACCGTCAACTGCTTCAGAAAATATGAGAGGAGGAAAATACATTTAATACATACAAATAAACTAGGCTCATGAAGATTAGCTGTTTCTGATAACAATTTATCAAAGTGTTGTTGTTTTTTTTTTGTAAATTACTTTATGCTAGGCACATTTTTATATTCAAATATTCATATATTAAGAAAAATACTAATGAATTGAATGAACAAATTAATGGAAAAAAATGAATGATTTAAAAAGCTGTTGAATGTTCAAGATGATACATGATTAATTATATGCATGTATAAATTTTTGGGTTACATTTTATTATAAGGCAAGGCTGTTATCGTTGTTAAATAAATAAGTACATGAAATAAAATTAATTAATTTAATTAATTAATAACAAACTACATTTATATGTTGCCAAAATTTCGGTAAATAAATTTAATTTTGATACAGGTTTCATTTAATTTATAAATAACACATTTATTTATTTATTTATTTATAACATGTATAGGAATAAATAAAATAATACACATATAAATGTTTAAAAACAATAATTTAGAAAAATTGATATAATAATAAAATAAGTCAATTATGACACGTTCAGATATTTTCAAATAAATAAATTTTCATTGATTAATTTATAAATAACACATTTTTTCTTTCTTTTAGTTAATTTATAATTTGTGTATATATAGGAATAAATGAATGAAATCATTCGTACATTAATGTTAACAATGAAACAATATATTTCAGTTATGAAAATGTAAGTAAATTAATTTATTTTTATTGATTTAGTTTTTAAGCGTGTGTGTGTGTGTGTGTGTGTATTTATGTAATTATTCATTTATTTGTCATGAATGAATGTTTGTTCAGAAATAATACAAAGAAAGCCTCCTTGGAAAAGCTTCTATGATCTGAAGAGACACACAGCCTTCAGGATGACAGGCGTACAGCGGTCGGCCGAGGCTGTGTGTTTTTGCGTTACAAGGTGAGCGGGTGACAGAGGTCTCATCTACTTCCTCTGCTCAGACAGACAACAAACGACGCACCGACACTGAATCAATCGCAGATATTGTCTCTGAATATCATGTCTGAGGGGATATCGTCTTACACTGCCGCAGATCAGAGGAGGAAAACACCTTTATATCACAGTTTGTCTAACACATAATTACATTTTATGCTTACACATGTTTATTCTTTCATAAATGCAGCGAATGGCACGGGTCTTGACTGCTGGCTTTCCTGAAGAACGCGCAGGAATAGCTCAAACTAAAATAGTAGATGTGTGTTTCTAAATAAACAGGAAGAAACAAGCCGTGAGCTTCACCTTCACCCTTTGCATACAAATATATATTATATATCCACACTGAATAAAGATGATGCTCTGCATCCAAAGACTATAGAAGCGCATTCTCGCGCAGAGACGTACTCGCATGCAGAAGAAGAGCTTTTATTTAAATATG
This sequence comes from Enteromius thamalakanensis, assembly GCA_032357475.1. Lineage (NCBI taxonomy): Eukaryota > Metazoa > Chordata > Actinopteri > Cypriniformes > Cyprinidae > Enteromius > Enteromius thamalakanensis. The sequence continues at coordinate 14,013,900 of JAUCMT010000059.1, forward strand.
ATGAATTATGAGCACTGAACACCGACTGTGGGCTGTTTCTGTGTGTGTGTGTGCATCTATAGGCCTGTGAGTGTGACACTTGTGTAAATTATGATGAGGAAAACTGGTAAATTCTGCTCCTCACACACACACACACTCAGAGAGAGTATGATTTATTCCCAGAGGAAGATGGCGTGGCTCTTTTATAGCTTAGCAGACTTAAGGACATTCACAGTTAAGTTTCATTTGCGTATCAACATTGTCTGAGCTGTTTCTCCTGAACTTCCCTGAGAGAAATAAATAAAGACAGTACTATGTCTGCACTCCCAGAATATATAGAGATATAATAGAAAATGTAGATTGCATTTAAATAATACAGTCTTGAAAGCATTTGGTGAGAAGCTTTTGAGTTCATGTTGAGGTCTGAGTTTTAACCGCAGATGTTCGGATTTAAGGAAATGCAACTTTTATGTAAACCAATGCAATCACTAAGGGTCTGCGTATACATGTATATTGTATCCGTGACCCTGGAGCACAAAAGCGGTCTTAAGCAGCACATGTATATTTGTAACGACTGCCAAAAATGCATTGCATGGTAGGGTTGGGCGATGTCAACCAATTTGGAATCGTACGATGTCTAAAGTGAAACATCGCGATGGACGATGACATCGTCGTCATAGGTGGCGATTGTTTGGCGGGGGCGGGGGATTGATAATGAGGGTTGTTTAGTTGTAACTAAAACACCAAGCCACGCCCCTCGCGCGAGCAGGTGAGAGAAGATCGAGCGCAGGAGTGATCGCGCAACGGTTTGAAATGATCTCGCGGGCCCCGTTTCTTCGCATCTGTTTTCCTCTGGCGGAAATGGTTTACTGCGCTCGCTTATTAATGGCATTGATTTGCCACCATAGATTAAGTGTGTTTTTCGTGAGCTGGTTGCTGCTGCTGAGGATCGCAATGTCTATCAGCCATCGACGATGAGTGATGGCATCGTCTATCGACCCAACCCTAATGCATGGGTCAAAATTGTTGTATATATATAATTATAATTAAATTTTATATATATAAATTTGATTAGTAATATGAATTTCTGAGGGCTTCATTTTGACAGCTTTTAAAGGCGATATTTCTAAATATTTACCCTCTAATTCCAGATTTTCAAACAGTTGTCTCTCAGCCAAATATTGTCCTGTCATAAAACCATACATCGATTGATTTATAAATTTAAAAAATAAATAAATAGCTATTTAGATATTTAAAAAAAAAAAACGTTGCAGTGAAACCAGATGAATTTGTTCTTTCCTAGACTTTGGAAATCTCAGTTGTGTCTTATGTTTTGTAAGTAACCTTGTCTCAGATGTTTCTCCTAAATATTTAAGGAATATATATTATAGACATTCTTGGACGATCTAAGCCAGGGGTCACCAAGTTCGGTCCTGGAAGGCCGGTGTCCTTGCAGAGTTTAGCTCCAACTTGCCTCATCACCTGCCTGGAAGTTTCAAGTATACCTAGTAAAACCTTGATTAGCAGCTTCAGGTGTGCTTGATTAGGGTTGGAGCTAAAGTCTGCAGGACTCCGGACCTCCAGGACCGAGCTTGATGATTTAAGCACTGAAATTCGATTCATCAGTAATGTCTAACTTAGTGCAAAAATTGTCTTACAATGTCTTTTAGAGTTCCTTCCGAGAAATAAAAGCATATTTTGATGTCCTGCTCACGGTTTGAGATGTGAGATATCCTCTGGAACTCTAGAGGAGCCAAATCAGGTCCTTCCTCGAGAAGTCCTGATTCGTGTACTCTGTGGTGGCTTTGCTGTGTAGGAGAAGATATCTCATTTGTGATATTAGCTGTATTTGGTGAGTCTTGAAGTGCGTTTGCGGTCGTGCTTTAAAATCAGCAGAGAAGAGCTCCACCGAGATCGGCGCTGAACAAATGGCTCCAGAAGATACAAGTGTTATCAGATTAGCCGTCTGTTTAAACAAGCTCTCCATCAGTAAATCAGCTCTGAGCATCTCGCACAGATTCTAATTAAACCTCTGAATTAAATTAACATCTCATCTGCATATAGCAGGTATAACGAGCATCATTTACAATCACATGACTTCCTAAAGCGGCACTGCTGGGATTCGTGTCCTCGCGCACGCAGTCGTTGAGGGAACGCTGAGACCGGAATAAGTCTGCATGGATATTTTTGTTTACCTGCAAAGTGGATGTGACAAGGCTTTGGATGTGAAATTAGAGGAATAAATGATGTTGTCTCAACCATATCAGTCCTTGTTTAAGAGTGTATTCTGGATGATAGCAGCTAATCTGTACTGTTCACCTAGAATTCATGAGTGATTTCATAAAGAAGATGACATTTTTGTGTTTTAGATGAAATTGCATATTGTAAACAAAGATATTAATACCCAAATGGACAGTTGGTTTTGTGTGTGACAACTTACCTCCCACACTTTTAAATAATTTGTTCATTTAAAAGTTAAACATATATATAACATGATTATTAGTTTTTTTATTCAATTTTTCTCATACACTCATAAACTCATTTAAGCAACTTTTGACAAGTATATTAAAAGTATATTTACATAAGTAAATCCATAAGTCAGGTAAAGCGTAAAACTGCCTGAGCAAACACCTCTAGGAACCTGAGACATATTAGAAAGAGCCGAAGTGCTGACATTAAGCGTGTAAGTGTATAGGTGTTTTTTTTTTTCGTTAATAAAGAGCCCAATTAGCTTACCCGGCCCTTTTCTGCTCAGGCAATGGCAGGGGACACCTCAGAGGGCCTGACAGAGCTGAGTGAGGCCCCTAGACAACACACGCACACACAATTAAAAGATGCAAGCTCCACGAGTTTCCAGCTATCCTCATATTCAGACATCCAATATTAACTTGACTTGGCCCATGAAATCAATGCTCATTTGCATATTAATCAATCACCATTTGCATATTCATGAGATGAGAAATGTATCCATTTGCTCGTTTTACTTTAATTTTATTAAAACTAGCAAAGCAAAAAGCTGTAGTTATGGCCTAACTATCATTATAGGTTATTTTTAAACTATGGTAATACTACATTTTAGAGGTGTGGGGGTTACAGCTTACTAAAACATGTGCTAAGGACATTTTCCTAACGTTCCCATGACGTTATAAGAACGTTATTTCTGAGTGTTCACTGAACATACATTTTTTCCCTTAGTTTTTAAGAATTCCCTTTTCATAATTTTGCAAACATTATGAGAATGTTATTGATGGATGTCTGAACGTGTTTTTTTTTTACAAAATGTTTCCAGATCGTTATTAAAAACCAGAATTTTTTTTATAAACTTTGCAGATGGTTCTGAAGCTGTCAATATTAATGCTATGAAGTGATTCATCGTGATTAATCGCATCCAAAATAAAGTTTGTTTACATAAAACGTACATGTGTATATACAGTAAGTGCTGTCAAACGATTAATCACAACGTGTGTGTATGTGTGTACGTGTGTGTTTTAATATAAACATAAATGCAAAGAAAAACTTATTTCGGATGCGATTAAAAATTTGACAGCACATGTCAAATATATATAT
>JAUCMT010000059.1:14022860-14080794 GCA_032357475.1 Enteromius thamalakanensis
GCAAAAAAAAAGTATGCATTGATATTTTTGTGAAACTTTTCAGAGAATAACTGAAAACTTATTTTATTGTGGTATATCGTGATATATATCGTTATCGTGATATAAAATAATCCGTATCGTGATATATGATTTTTCCCATATTGCCCAGCACTATGTTCAAAATGAAGGAATCGTTCCAAGAATGATCCGAAAACTAGAAACACACAAATTACAAACTACCCCTGTGGCATTCAGGCAGGCATTTCCAACTGATTTGACCAGGGCAAAACAATTGTTCGGTAACAACTATCAGTACGTTTATAGCCGCGGATTTTAATGCAGGATTTAAGAAAATGCTAAATGTTATTGAGCCCTCCTAGCACTTCTAGTAAAGAACAGAAAGAACTTCTCATCTTTCTGAACTTAAAAATAAATAAATTAATTAAAAACTAATAAACAAGTTAAAAAACGAATACATTTTTTTAAATCAAATTTAAAAGTTCCATTTAAAATCACAAAAATTTTCTTTCTATTAGTTTATAGCTACTACAGCATTACATTAAATTTTTTTAAAGGAGCATTTGGTTTTGGTTATAAAGTAGGTTTTGTTTTATTTGCTGCTAAGAAGAAACCCCAGAAGATATGTGAAGTATAGCTGCATTGTTGTTCAAAGTAAAAAAAAAAAAAAAAACAAGATCATACTTTTATGTTAGTTTTAATAAATACAAATGTGAAAATGTGAACCATTACACCCCATATATATATATATACAAAAACTTTTATTTTGGATGTGATTTAATGGCAATTTAATCATTTGACAGCACTAAAATAAATGTGTATTTTTGTTTATTTATACAGTTTCTTGTATATATATATACACGCACTACATCATAGTGTGTGTGTTGGGGGGCTGTCTAGTAAAAAAATTATATTCATAATAATAAAATAAAATAATTAGCTTTAAATGTTTTGAAGAAGAAAAAAACAGTATGATGTTGTTTGTTTGTTTTTTGTTTTTTTTGTTTGGTAAAATGTATTCTAGCAATCTTTATTTACTACTTATTACTTATTTGACAGAGTTTTGTGTTAAATACTATATGTGTTTGATTTTCGTGTTGTTTCTGACATAGGGGATGATGGAGCTTGAAAAAAGGGAAAACTAAACAGCGTGGTAACTGCCTGATGTTGATGTTAGTCAGAAGATCACCGTTAACACAGCTGCTGTAAACATCTGTGGACTCCATCAATATGGCCAAAACATCTGCGCTTCTTTAGCGTTCTTTATCATATTTCTATAATCCATCTTTCATAATTAAACCTGTGGGAATGAAGGAGCCCCGCGGTGTGTTCATGGACTTTGAGAGGTAATGATGCCGGACAAGTGACTTAATATCTCTCAAGAGCGCTAATCAGACTCAAACCAGTGATTAACAGATCCCAATATTACATATCTCATTAATAGATATAAAGAAAGATCAAAATCAAAAAGTAGTCCTACAATCATGAACAGCAATTACGTAAAGTGTATATACCTCTATTACCAATCATTGTTATTCATATTCCAATTTTACACCACTGATATTTTTATCCTTTTGTTTTGGGTGCTTACTGTGAAATTGGCGTCCTGTTATTGGTATCCGAAGAAATTCTTGTTTGTTTTCTCACTTGGCTTCTCTGAAGCGGCGGCTTTAGTTTTCAGCAGCAGACGGGACACTGAGGGTCTCAGGATGTGTTTTGGTGTGACGTGGAGTCCAGCAGATAGTCTAATATCTGCAGGAGGCCTCAGCGCTGAGGGGTTTGTGGAGGTTTGATTGTGTGGGGTTTACATAAGAGTATTAGACTGGAGCACAGTCATATCTTCAGCTCGCAGATAGCGGCGGTTTGTTTTCCCTTACGCATTTATTTCTTAAGAAGATTGAACACCGCCACCACAAGACAAACACACCGGCACTATTAGATCGTGTGTGTGTGTGAGTGAGTGAAACTTAACCCACAGGAAAGAAGATCACAAAGGAAATCTCAAATATTTCTCCTAGACACTAATGAGATTAAACAGAGAACAAACAGAGACTTTGATGAAGTGTTCAGCTTAGGGTTTTTTCCAGAGAAAAAGACCTTGTGTGTCTCCTTGATCATTTCAGAAGAGATCAAGACAGTGTCGCAGAGTTGATGGCTAATTGTTTGGGGGTTTTTTTGGTTTTATTCTACCAAGGAACGACTTTGGAAATGTCACATTGGAGAAGTTGCGATTATTTCGTGGGATACTTAGTTTAACCACGAAAGAAGGTGTTTTGAAAAATGACCCATTAATTGTCCACATAATTGACAATCAATAGACCCCTCTGTTCTTCAAAATAAAATAGCATTAATTTGTTTTATTTATTTATAAGTTGTTTGTTAATTTTTTAATTAATTAATTTGCTTTATTTATTTATTAAATAATTTGTGGGTTTGTTTATTTGTCCAGTCAACTACCCTTTTTAGATTTTATAATTTTTATTCAATCATTCCTTCTCTTTTTGTCATGTTTTAATTGAATAAAAGTCTGGTAATTTAGTTTAGTTTCAGCCCATTAAAAGTTTGTCCAATTTTAGTCATATTGCATAATTGATAATCACAGTTATTTATAATCACGATAACTGATCGTGATTTTCGTTCTTGAAATGACCTCAGAATTATTACTTTTCCCCATAAGCAATAAACAGTTTTTTGTGTTTTTTTTGGTCACCAGAACGTTGTTGTACACAGGTGCGTAAGTTCATTTCTGCAGTAACCTCAAACACAAACAGTACTGCAGGGACGCATGTTTGGATTTATTACGCCAACGTATTTCTTCACTTCATCAAGCGATGGCATTCGCCGCAAACATCTCTATGAAGAACCAAACTTTTGCATCTGAACTTGCGTGTTTGTCAGTGTTTTCAGTTCATCAGTGTTTTTTCCTGTGGTGTAGAGAAACCATGAATGGTTGCCAGGTTGTGAAGATAACAAACACTGACTGGGCATTTAAACTTCTCATCTGGCATCTCAAGCATAAACAAAATGTGGAGATCTTTATTTTTTCCTTACTTTTATTGAAGAAAATACAGATACATTACTTTTTTTTTTTTTAATAGATTTTAGTCTGATCTATTTTTGTTAATGACATTTGTTTGTGTTACGTTTCGTCTTTTTCATTCTAATTTTCATTCTTGGGTGAACTGTCTCTTTAAATGTACATGAAACAATCACATCTCCAGAGCTTTGCAGAAGCAACCATTGAGCAGTAAAATATTCCTCCGAGTATATCTGGAGTCTACATAATGTACATATTTCTAGAGGCCAACAAACACTGAGCGGATAATGTGTGTGTGTGTAATTACCAACACCCCGGCTTTAGCTCCGGTTCATGTCGCTCGTCTCTAATTAGCGCGAGCGGAGGGAGGGTAATTTATAGAGAGCTGAGTCCCTTTGTTAAGATAACACACTGCAGGTCTCTGGAGGAACACGCTCCTGACCGTGTATTCACACACACTTATGTATTCGTGGCTGAGGGCTGCTTGTGTTTGTGCACGTCCTCCACCTGAACTGACCTGAATCTGCTGTTGAGATTTAGAGTAGGACACGTGATTGAGAAACATCTACGCCTTAGATCAGGCCGATCGGAGCGGCCGTGGTGCTCGATGAGCCGGATCGATGCTTTAATCCATAAACTTTCTTTTCTCAGGATGTTATGAGACATCAATCATCATTCTCATGCAGGTGTTCCACAGATGAGCGCTTCCCTGTAGCGCCTTTCCTCTGCGCTCTGTTCCCGTATCGAACAGGGACTGCTTTAAAGCGTAAGCCGGGTATCGGTGTTTCAGTCCGCAGGAATACAATATCCCAATGCTTACCTTTAATCCAAATGTTTAGACCCACACAATAGCTGTTCCCAAATCCACTAGATGCTTTGGTGGTCTGTATCACTGGGAGAAAGCTTTCTGTTAGCATTCCCACTCATCTTAGTGGCAGTTGCTTGGCTGGCTCATCTTTGCAGCAGTTTGACAAAAGGTTATATCTCAACTAAATTGTAAACTGCTCAATGCACAAATACAAAAGACAATCAAAACAGTGGAGTCTGGAATTAGCTTGTTGCTAAGCTAAAGCCCAATACATTTTGACCCGTAAAACGCCAAACGTATACGATAGTTCACACAGACGATGGCATTTGTTAGGGCAGGGGAAATACTGTAAATTGACGCACCTCGAATTGAGAAATTAATCTGAATCAATGTTGAGATTTTACGAATGCACTGCAAATCTGTCTCAAAACAGTTCTGATCTTAGTTTTTAAAGACACGCCACTTAAAAAAAAAGGCTTATTTTCCAACTCCCCTAGAGTTAAACAGTGGAGTTTTACCGTTTTCGAATTCATTTAGCCGATCTCCGGGTCTGGCGTTAGCACTTTTAGCATAGCTTAGCATAGATCATTGAATCAGATTAGACCATTAGCATCACGTTCAAAAATGACCAAAACAGTTTTGATGTTATTTCCTATTTAAAACTTACGTCTTGTACTCAGACTGACAGAAAATAAAAAGTTTCGATTTTCTGGGCTGAACTATACTCTTATTCCAGCGTAATAATTTAGGAACTTTGCCGCCGTACTATGGCTGCAGCAGGCGCAATATTATCCCACTACCTGAAAATAGTACCCAGCTATTTCAGGCGCTGCACCTGCTGAATCCATGGTACGGCATTTTTCAATGTGCAGTCATTTCGGAAGACAATTTCAGTGTGCAATGACCTTTAGTTCTGTAGTCCCGCCCCTCCTCTACTCTGATTGGTTGGCTGACTAGAAAGTGACAGTGATGAGCAGCGTTTTACACAAAGTCAAACATTCTTCAACTTCCAGCGCAGAGGAAAAAAAAGGAATGCTCAAGAAAGTTCACATGTTCGTACCAATGATGATACTATATCTATACATTTTAATAGTAATACTAATTCTGTAAGAATAGGAATTTACACATTACAACTGACTAATCAGAGTCCACCTGAGCAGCAGCCGACAACAAAACTGCAGTGTGCTTAAAAAAATAAAAAGAATTGTATTGATTTAATCTGAATTCTCCACAATTTCATTGTGTTTTAGTGATTTAGGATGCTAAAATACTTAGGACGCTATTAATGAACTGGCCACAGGGCTAGAAAATGGTCATGTAAAGCTATAGTGATCGGTTTTGGCGCAAGTAACTTAACATAAGCATGGGGTGGGGGTAATGTCTGTAAGCAGTGACTCCAGAGTGTTTCTCTCTCTCTCTGTAATGTCCTGACCAGAAGGAAGTTCACAGCTCAAGCCTCCTATCCATCTCCACAACCTCAATATTCAATCACTAAGCTAATTGCACTGAGGAGAACAGAGTTAAAATCATGGCTCGTCTAATAGCCTTTTGGGGATAAATGTGGACAGCGTTAAAAAAAGACCAATGATATCCCTTTTCAAATGGAGATCTATTGTTTGTTTAGCTAGGTTTTGCTTTGATACGTAGAAACACGAGTGTTTTAAAGTAGAATTTTTATCAAAAATGATGTATGGCTTTCCAATTAATCCTAAACACTAAATTATCAAGTTATTCGGGTGTATATTTTGCAATATTTTTCCGAACAGTTTGCACAGACATTCATTCTGCTCATGTTTCAGTAATGAGGCCCGCGGAGAGCGCGTGTGCTGTAAACCGAATTTTGTTGTCTTCGCGGGACACATTTAGATCTGCCTGTGGCGATTGACTCTATATATCTGATCACTAAGCGTCCCGCCATTTGAAGAAAAGACTATGAATAGTAATTTCATTACGAGCAGCCCTCCGTATCCGACATTCTCTCGCTGCGACTGCAGAAATATTCGTCTTTCTTAGCCCTGTAAGCCAATCTCTCCTTTACCCGACTAATGTAGGTTGTGTTCCATTAAAAAGCCTCTGTATACGTCCGCCCTCCCAAGTAATGCCTTTGTGGGAAGCATTGATCGAAAGCCTTTCACACACACACACACACACTCGCACGCAGCTGGCAATGAAGTGGACGAGAGGATATCGGAACGTGGCGCTTCTGCGTAGAAACCCCTGGAAAGGCAGCATCGATTTCGGCCCGGGGAGAGGTGTGATTGATTTAAATGTGATTTCCTACTTCCTATCTCCTAATTGAAATAAACTATGAAGTTTGCTGCTATCAATAGACTCTACTGTAAATAGGCACGTAATGCCTGAGGGCAGGATTGAGTGTCTGCAGCAAACACGTCTCAGGCCAAACCTGCCGCATGTTAGACCTGGTGTCCATCTGTCCAGAAGATCTTGTCCAAAATGTTTGATTTAATTGGTTATTTGTTCACATCGTGCATTTACTCAGTCAGGCGGCGTGTAGAAAGCGAGTTTGGCAGGCGCATTAACTGTGCCGGCGAGGAAGAGAGAAACTTGCGGCGTCCTGCTATAAATAGGGACTACAGAAGGACCCCCCGTCGCTCGTGTTCTGCAATGCAGAGAAGCTCAGTGGGAATTCTGGGAAAATGAGTCCAAGCCTGTCTGGATGTGGACATGGGGCATGACTGTGTCATGAAGAGGGGGGCGGGCCTGTCAGTGGCTTTACTGTTTGGATATTTCTGCCAGAAAGCTCTAGTGTGTGTTGAAAACGAGAGATTCTGGAGACGCTTGGTGTTCGGGGCGGCTAATCATGAATTATGAACAATAAAAATCGCGCCGGAAGGTTTTCGTTTGGAATTGAACACATAAACTGTCCCTACTTCCTGACGGGTAACACTAAAATAGGTGTCCTGAGAAATGGTCTCTGTAAACTTAGCCAGAAATGGTCTCTTCCAGTCAGTCAGTTTGCTAACATGTCTTCTGCCTGATGTGTTCGAAGGCTAAAGGCTAGTTCGCACAACTAACGCTAACGGACATGTTTAACAGGTTTTGTTGGTCCTGTTACCTCCTCGACGTTGATCTGTGTTTGTTATTGCTGACTGAACACGTTCGATTAGCATATGATGAATTGTGTAATGTCTGAGAAGTGACGTACTGTACTGTAATCTGGTGGTAGTCGGTCTGTCATGCTAAAATTGCTAACAGCACTGTTAAACGATGCAGACCGCAACTAGAATACTGCAAAATCAGCATTCACATACGCATGCATGTATACATTTCAGAAAAAGTTGGTTTATATATTAAATGTATTTACATATAGTATAAATTATGTTTATAGAAATATAAAACATTTTCAAAATATATACTGTGTGTATTTATATATACACAATAAATGTACACAGTACACACACACACTCATTAAGTAAAAAAAATAATAAGTTGGATGCGATTAATCGTCTGACAGAACCATTAAAATAATTTTCAAGACATATTTTATAGAACAAAATAGCAAAATGAAATGTAACCCATAGCATTCAGATTCATAGCTAAAGTAAAAGCTCACAATTTAAGACCTTGCAAACATACAAAAAGGCGCAACAAAATACCAAGCATAACGTGAGCTGACATGATAAAAACATCTCACAACTTGGGACTAAACTAGCTAGCTAACAGGAAACTATGAAGTATGATAAATAGGGCTGGGTATCGCTTAAAAACGTTTGTTACCGATACTGGTTCCTGAACGATATTGAGCGAATTTTATGAAATCAGTTTTAACAAAATGACATTACCTCAAAAAACGTTTTTTTCAGCTTGTTGACGTTTATACAGATTCAAAACCTCATCTCCTGAGCCACTGCACAGGAAAAAAATATACAACACAATGATTCAGTGCAAATAGTTTTAATAAAGTTCAAATAGTTTTCCGTTTACACATCTATTATGCTACCTTTACATTAGTGCATTACTATCTATTCTTACAATAGCCTTGACATTTTTTCCCTCTGAAAATTTTGTGTATTTCAAGTTTTCTAAAGCATAATACTATTGAAAGTTGGGTGTGCTCACTTGTGTGTGCAGCGCGCGAACGTTTATGTGTGTGGCGGAACTGCTAATTCGTACAACCTTACTTGTTCATATTCATACGATTTTTGCTAAATAAAACTGCACAATTTATGAAATTGTACGAAGGACCTACAGCTAGCCCCGCCCCTAAACATACCCATCACTGGGGTCTTAACAAATCGTATGAGTAAGGCTGTACAAATTCGTACTAATTAGCTACCTCATAAAATATGTACAACATGGGCGTGAGATTGCGCTGGCCTCATAGGTCATACATCATCAGAAAAGAAAGAAAACATACATTGGATGAATGGTTCTGATTGGGGTTTTTTTTGTTTTGGTTTTTGACGCACAATTATGTTTTCATGTTTAATGCCCCCACCCCTGATATTTAATTTTTATTTTCCTGGTTTTTCCTCAAATTTAGATGCACAAAATCTCGGCTGCCCAGCGCGGTGTCCTTCGGCTCTCTCTCTCTCGGTTCATGTCCTCTCCGCTCCTCCTCCAGGTGGGACGTCTGTCCCGGCAGATGATGTGATTACGGCAGCAGTGGCCTGGCCACCTCTTAACCTCCATATACATTTGTGTCACTCTCTCTCTGCCACCATCACTGTCTTTATTTCATTATAGAGGAGAGTGGCTGGCCTCCAGGGAGCTCTGTATACAGCCTCTTATAGACGTCTTTCAGCACATCTCCTAACGGCTCCTACATACAAGACTATTAAATTTTTAAAAACTCAAATTAATAGCATGATGCAGTGTATTTCCCACTCTGCTAAGAGCCCTTGTACTTGCCTTACATAGTTCGCACCAGGAGTTACTGTGAAATCATAATAAAATTAAAAAAACAAAGCTTTTTGATTACATTATCTGCCAATCCCAAGTTGCTGTATTTTTGTTATGATAACAGTATATGTTTTTTTGGACCGAAACTATGGTTACAACAGTCGTTTTGGTAAGGATCACTATACATGTATATCATCAGAGAAATATCGCCACTGGCACGATTTCCCAGTTGGCCTGGGTTGAAAATACAGTGATTTTGTGAGTAGATATTTAAACTAAAACAAAAACATGACGAATTAAAAAAAATAAAAATCTGTAAATTTGCCCCAAGCAGTATATTGATGTCTGTTGCTACAAATTTTTGCATATTTTATGATTCATTTACAGCAATAAAGTTGTATTTTGAACCAATTTTTGCTAATTAGAAGCCTACTAACTACTTTTCAGCCACTTCCTGCAGTTTGTAAGAACAACAAACTATTGTAATTTAGTGCAAACAATATATACCGGTCTATATTGCGACTATAAATACACTGGCGTCTATAAGTACACAGGGCAAATACACAGTGCAAAAGTTGAGCAAACCAAAGTAACCAAATCTTATTTTGACCGTCCTTTGCTCTCATTTGTTCATTACTCAACTTCTGCTTATTTCTATAGCTGTCCATGTCCTTCTTAATTACATATAAGACACTGAAGGTGTTCTGGACCCCTGCGGTGTGTTTTAAACCCAAAGGCGCCGGACGGTTTCCGCTATGGTGCGTTTCCACTCGTGCTCGGCGTGAGAAGCAGCTAGTTTGTAATGCTAAAGAATGGTGTACACAAAAGAGGAACGAGCCCTTCCTCCCATAAACCATATTCCCCACTGTCCTCCACGCAGATTTGTGGGAAACACACGCAGACGAGGAGGAGGAGGCGAGCAAAATTCCCTGAGACTGAAGAATCAATATGCAGGAGCGGCCGGCCGGTCATTTGTATGCTACATGTGCGGCAGGGCTAGGAGAGCCAGAGACAGAAGTTAGAAAAGCAAAGGTTAATTTCATACATCAACTTCCATCTGCATATTTCTTTCCACAGGAGTGCCGCGGCCTTTGTGCAGGGTTTTTCTCTTCTTTTTTTCTTTTTTTTGCTGTGCGGTTCATGTTTTACGGGAGGCGAGGTGTTTGAGGGATCTGTTTGCGCTGCTGATTTGAGACAGAAGTTGAATAGAGAGATGCGTAGATGACTCCTTGAAGAAGATTAACGGCCGGAGGAAGCTAATCTGTGTTAGTTACGATTTAGAAGTGTGTGTAATGTTTGTTAGCATGGCCTCATTACTTTATTTAATTGATTGTTGTGAGTGCTATCACAGTGTCCCATGTAAATAAGTTTTATTCAAGAGTCTAGATTAATAAATCACAGGCTGCTTGTCGCTTGTCTTGGGATCTATAATAAAATTTTTGAAAAAATGTATTCCCCATATTGAATATATTGTGTAATATAAAAAAGCATTTTAGTAGTTCTCTGGGTGCTGTACCGCGATATTACAGTGTTTGACTTAAAACGTTCCTCTGAATTATTACTATATTCAAAGTATTATCTTCTGAACTATGACTATACCATACACCACATTATTTGACTTAATCATATATAACAATAAATAAAAATAAACAGAGTCAAAAAAAATAAATAGTTCAAGTGTAAACTGTTTAAACCAGCATATAAAATACAAATAATCATTATTGCTAATAAATTGATAAATAGTATCAAAAGATAAAAAAAATATGAAACTTTTAGGCAAAACACCTAAAAAAAAAATGAATAATTTCGATACAAATACATGCATGTGTATTTTGTTTTGTATCATATTTGCTTTTATAATTCTTATTCATTTATCATATTTGCTATTATGGCTCATATTTTATGATACAGTGCAAATATGAAGCTTACACTCAAAAAAACTTTCCCTTTATGCCAAAAAACATTATAATAATTTGGTGCTATTGCTATGATTATTTTGGCCCAAAATATGTTTTATTCTTTTTATTTTTTTTTATTTGAATGCTGATGAATCTGTAATAAGCATATATATATGAAAGAATGATGAACAATGTATCGATAATCAAGTTCCTCGTCAAAGACAAGTGAACTGTGACCTGGACATTATTAGAACTCTCAAGGACTTTTATTTTCTAAAAACAAGTCTAATCTATTTATTAGACGGCATGTAGTAGATCGTGTACATTAATGTTTTGATCATGTCAAGGCCTTAGAGTAGGTTTTATAGGGTTCAGATGGTTTAGCGTACAGTCACAGTACAGTAAAACCCCTCGAAAACCATCTAAACCAAACCAATCTGGGCTAGATGCTAACCACTCATAGATATGGCTAAAATAAATAAATTAAACATTGAGGTAAAAACAGTTACAGCTAGATGTGTTGTTTTTGAAGCTCCTAGCATCTTAGCTTTGTAAAAACAGCTAGCATGCGTGTTGATTGACTAAGCGTTAGCATCAGCCTACTGATTGACGGCTCTGGAATCAGTATACAGTGTCATCAGTGAATGCTAGCGCAGCGCTAAATGATAAACATCAGTAATTTAAACCACACAAGGATGGGAAAAATTCCAGTCTGAGACGCCTTTCTGCACTGTCAACAAACTAGCGCTCCTCTGTTTAGCCCACGTAACACCCCTTCAAGGAAACAATCAAATATTCATACGATATTATCCTCCCAGAATGATTCCCGCCGCTTGTTTAGCTTTTGGAATTTAAATGCCACAGATATGAATAGAGAGCATTTTTATGTATGATAGCATTGTAGCAGCTGGCCTCTCACCTCGCGCGATGTTCGTACACAGCGCTGTATTAACTAGCGTAATAAGTAATTTGAATGCTAACGGAGAGAGATTAGCTTTGGGATATGTCTCAGGACGGACAAATGGAAGTTATTTCTGGAATAATAAATTGCGATATGCATCTGTGTTCTTGGAGAATGGTGTGTCTTATCAGAGAAGAAGCAAGGATGAATAAATGCGCTGGATATTCATTGTCCATGTCTTTTTTTTTTTTAAAGCTAAAGCTACATTCATCTCTGGCTTCTGCTTTAAATGGATTCTTTAGGTCCAGTGGGCCGAGTACTAGATGCTTGAATCTACTGGCTATAGTTTGTAGTTTACTCTATTCGTTTAACCCTTTAAAGTCTGCTGCATCATATTTGATGTGTTCATTTAAGGTTCTAATCAAGTTGTACACATGCCACCTGTCGTTTAAATGATTTTTAGTTAGGATTTTTAGTAGAATTGTTCAATAGTCCACCTTCAGGTAAGGGTAACTTGTGTGTGTGTGTGTCTATATATATATATATGTGTGTGTGTGTGTGTGTATGTATCTGTATATATATATATATGTATTTGTATATATGTATATGTGTGTGTATATATGTATATGTGTGTGTATATGTATTTGTAATATGCATTGTATTGCGTTGTTATTTCTTTTAACCATCAAACTAAGCGTTTTTATGTTTTTATTCGAGATATAGAGAGACAATTTATGTTTATATCATTTTATGTAAGCCTGCTATACATCTCATTGATTTAAATCGCAACTCAGACTTTCATCATACCTTTTTTTCTATGTAAATATAAATTAAATCAGCAGTTGCATCATATTACACATTTTTGCTTATTTTGGGCTTATTTTTTCTCTCTTAGAATGAGCTCATCTCAATATATTATGCCATATGAGTCACAAAAGCCTGATATATATTTATATATATATATACACGCAGTATGTACACTTTATATTAGGTGGCCTTTACTACTGTGTACTTACATCTTAAAGGAATTATTTGGTACAATGCACTTATTGTGTACATACATGTTTTTACAGTGTACTTGTATAAAAAATAATGCCTGTATCTAATCACATCTGTAATTAATATCTGTAATAACATTTATAAGCGCCCATCTTTTACTCATTAACACACTCTAAAACTTTACCTGTATCCACCTCAACAGCAGCAAAAGTGTTTTACAATACAATATGAACACAATTGTACTTATATTTTGATGCAAGTACGTAGTAGTTAAGGCCACCTGGCATAAAGTATTTTTTTAGAGTTTGTATCTGATGTTTGAGCTCTTCTGCATCAGTGGACGCTGTCAACGCTGTCATCTCAGCGTCTCTCATGTGGTAGGCATGTCCGAGTTAGAGAGCAGAGGTCAGAAAAGGTCACGAGGGCCAGATCCGACGGCAAACACTGTGACACTCGGGTCACGGCTTTCACTCAAACCAGTTTTTCTCTGAGAATTAAGTTGCTCTAGTTTTCTGTGACACTTTAATTTTGCAATATGTTTTTTTTTTTCCAGAGTAAAAAGGCCATCGCACGTCATATTTGCATGATATTTGACCAAACTGTGATCTTGCGGCTGAGACGTGTTGTTAAAAAGCTTACATCGGCAGTTTGATTTGGAGAGGATATGAGGCGGGTGTCTTAAATGGAAATATAAAAAGTGCAATTTACGCACCAAAAAACATACGCTCCTCTATCACACCTCCAACCACACAAACTAACAGCTATTTTTCCTTCATGTTTTTGTCTGAAAAGCTTGGATTTATTTCCTTCATATTGCTATGTATATATCATATGACCCCATTGTTCAAGAAAATGAATTTAAATGGTCTTCTGTTGCCGTTGCTTTTGTGTCATGCTCATTAATGGCCTCTCTTTTTGTGTTTCAGGCCTGTTTGAGGCTCACATGTGCTCTAATTTGATAGATTTGAGGTTAGAGTCTGTTTCCGTACTCTGTGTGTAACTAGGCCTTTGTGGGAAAGCGAGTGTGTGGCGATTGCTCAATCCTCAAAAACCTCAGCGACGATCTCTGTGCGCCAGATCTTAATCGCACGCGGCGCTCAGGTGCAAAGGCGCTTTTCTCAAACACAATGAAATACGCCTGCATGCGGCTTAGCCTTCGCTCTGTGTGTGTTTTGCAGAGTTGTGCTTTACATATACATGCAGGGGCAGGAGCTGCTGGTGTCGTCTTATAAGAGCTCAAGAGCAGGCTGAATAAATATCAGGAGGCCTGTGTGACTTTGAGGACGCCGTGCTCTTGTTTTATTCCTGAAGCAAAAGAGTGAGCCGCAGTCATGATTGAGAGTGAAACCTAGAGAGCTGTCTGCTGACTACATAGGGAGCAGCCTTTAAAGGCAGAACCTTGTCAGGGACTGATTTGGAACGCTTTTCATAGACAACAACTTCACATGCTACACAAATAGCACGACTTGTGTGAAGCACACGGGAGACTCGACTCTAAAATGATTGTTTGTTTTCAGACAATTTCAATTTTAACTTTTTTTTTTTTTTTTTTTCTAAAGTTCAGTTTTAAACAACATTATTTATGTATGGTGTGTAAATATATATATATATATATAAAATGTACTTAAATTATTGCATAATAAGCTGCACAAAAACAACTAATTTTTTTGGTTCATTTTCTTTTAAATAAAGTTACATTTTCTATTAAAAACATCTGTTGTTTTTTTTCTAATAATAATATTAATAATAATGTTAATACTTGTGTTTATGGTTATTATATATTTTTTATTAATATATTACATATTTATTTGTGAGTGTATGTGTGTATATATATATATATATATATATATATAATTTTATTATTTATTTTTAATATATACTTGCATGCATTTATATATACACACTTATATATTATGTAAACAAAAACTTTTTGGATGTAATCAATTGTGATTAATAATTTGACATCACTAATTTTATTATTTTGCTTCTCAAATAAATGCACCTCAAGTTCAGATAATTATACTGTAAAACAAGACACAAATACTAAGAAAAGTTTTTAAGTTTTTAAAACACTTTATTTTAACAGCAGCTAGCAGCGAACTATCTGATTGGTAGATTTCACTTCAGAATTATGGGTAATGTAGTTCTCCACTTATTAGAAATAAAAGTTAAAAAGACGCAGGTTATCTGGCTTCTACAGAAGCATGCCATCAAAACTGAACAACCTCTGAGCTGTTGTCCTGAAACGCTTATACTTAATCATTAACTAAGCTAATTTATCTTTAGAGAAAATGAACAGCAATGTTGCGTTCTACAGAATCTGACGCTAGCTCAACTAACGACATGCCACTCTGTAAAGCTCGAGGCCACACACACAAATACTTGGTAAAATACACAATCTTTTCACTGCGCTCACAAAAGACCGTCTAAGGGCCGCTCTCCACAAACAGTATTTAACCGAAACCTTGGAAGGCTGTGCCGTGAAGATCCGTGAGGCTCCTCTCGGCCCTCAGAGAGCGAAGCGCTGAGAAGAACAGGTGTCCTGCGTCTGTTCATCTGTATTATTTAATAGCAGTCAGTGGGGAGATCTTGTACTTTTAATATTTAATCGGATCTCTCCAGCGATATGGCTATCTGTGATCTCTGAGGCGTGCCGCCCACTTGCTTTCTGTCTGTCTTTCTTTTTCCTCTCTCCGTCTCTGCTCAGTTTTCCACCTCTAATTCTCAGCGTGTTTCCGCTGGTCGACTCGCGTTACCGGCTGTTTCCTCGCATTCGTAGAACCATCAGAACCACCATCCGCCCTGAGCCAGCGCTCACACACACACACACACGCTCAGTGAGGACTCAGCACTAACGCTGTGTGTGTGTGTGTGTGTGTGTGTGTATTTATTGAGGTGTGTAGAGAGCACTTGAGGACAGTAAAGACGACTACATACAGTACCGTGTGAAATTCTGCCGTCTGACAAAGATTTCTTTACAAATTGTCAGTGTGCTTGTATCCGAGTCATATTCACCTCATTTTTTTCTTCATGTATCAGATCATGTCTTATTTTCATCTTGGTAAAGAAGTGCAGAGAGGCTAATATTAATCATGACATAAAAACAACAGCAACTAAATGAATGTTCTTGAACAATGAGGCTAAATGCATAAATATAACTTTTCTATGTTGGGAAAAAATGATAGGATTTACTTTACTTGAAGCCGTTTTCACTAAGAAATGGAGTGTAAATTTCACAAATTAAAAAATGCAAGTAACACTGAATTAAATATAAAATGTAGGCAGAAAAACTGAAAACATGCTCAAAAAAGATTATTGTTTTATCTCTTTTTTTTTCTTAATGAATATATTAAAGGACAAAAGGACTGTGAGTAGTGAGTAGTCTTTATTTAGATTATATACAGTTTAAAAAGTTATTAATATTTAATTATTTGGGTTTTCGTGGTTTATAAATGAGGGGGGGGATTACAGTTTACATATGTTAATTATGCTAAGTATGTTTTAATAAAAATCAACTCTTATGACATAAAAGTGCAGGAAACTATGGTGTGTGTGTGAGAGAATAAAACACCAGCTTATCTTTAAATATGCAACATAAATGTATTATCATATTTCCTTTATATTGATCTATCAAAATGACTGAAAAATCAGCTGAATCCCTTTGTCACATATAAACGACAGTCTCCATAAAGACTGAGCCTGCTCCACATGGTGATGTAAAATGTGATACAGTCTCACATGAAAGACTGTTGATGTCTCACCGTCTGGTTTCGGTTTTATCTGAGATCTCACTAGTTTCACATCGCATCTGATAAACAAAAGTCATAAAGAACACAGCATCTCTCTGCTGCTGTATAAAGGCCTGAGTGAACGTGGAGGGATGGAGAGTGTGTGTGTGTGTGTGTGTGAGATTATTTGTGTTCTAACTCTTTATTAGCAGTGGACGAGTTTGTCAGGGTCATTTTGTTCACTTATACACGTACACGTCATGATGAAGGTCAGTGGTATTACTGACCGTCTCAAAAGGTCACCAAATACCTGCATATGAATATTCACACAGCACAATTTATCAATATTTGCTAACAAAAAATCATTTTTCCAGCACAAAACAGCAGAACCAGAATCTTACCAGCTTTAGTGTATAGAGTTTTCTTGAACTACGTGGCATTCAAGACCTTAAAATCAAGACAATCAAGTAAAATAGTCTTGCTTTATACAATTTTATTAACCTCATATTTAATTACAGTAATATATTAAGTCATCTTGTTTCTTAAGTAGATATTTGTTCTACAAAACAGGACAAGAATGCAAAGTTGTTTGGTTTTTGCTTTGTTTGTTTGTTTTGTTTTGTGTTTTCCTCCACTGTTGATGTTGCGCTTTTTAGGTCATTGCAGACAATGATTTGTTTTGTTAATCAGTAAAAATATATAAACAACTTTAAACTTTACTTAAAAACCAAAACATCTTAAGATACGAAGATTAATGAAGAACATATAACATAGACACATACATATTGGACTTGTTTCTGTATGTTTTAAGAATAAATAAAACCACATTTTGGGAGTTTTATCCTAAAACAAGAACAAATGTTGACAAATTTTGACTTGAATTCAAATTTGCAGTTTGTTTGTTCTTAGGTTTAGTTTTTTTGTTTGTTTATCAAGTACATGTATCTTGTTTATAATTCAAATTAGATGAGTTTAAAGAGATTAGCACTATAAAGCAAGATAAATTTACTTAACAACCAAAATGTTTTAAAATAATGAGCGTTGTTGTCAATTAATGACGAACGTAATTTTTGTGTGTGTTACAAACAAATCAAACTTCAAGCTTCTTAAACTAGAACAAACTATTTCAAGATGTATTTTCAAAGATATATTGTCTCTAAAACAAGAGACAAATGAAAAAGTTCATTATTATTATAATTATTATAAAAAACAGACGTTTTACTGGTATGAAGTAAAAAAGAAGTAAACTGAGGCGCTTGTTGGATATTGCAGTTTTGCCATTACTGAAGTCAGCGAAACTTCAGAAATCTTGCAGAAACACACACACACACACACACACACACACGAGGCCCTGATCTGTTTATCAGAGAGTTTGAGGTTTAGCTGTTTCAGCTTTAGCTGGCGGGTTAAACGCAAACGTTTTTTTTATAGAAAGCCCTTTTATCACCCTGTTGTCTTTTTCACCACTGTAGAACACACACATTCGGTCTTACGTCTCAACTTTCCCATAAAGCATTTTATTGAGCTCGCGTCGCTCGAATGATAGAGAGTTAATCGTGCAAAATTGTTTATCTAAAAACATACAATTAACTACAGTAAAATGAGGCCTATTTATCTTGGAAATTAGAGTTTAATTATATCAATACGCACATTAATTATCTGCTCACTGTGGCTGTATGGTCAAGCCTATTATTGGCTCTCGGATGGCGCGGTTTGTGTGCTAAACAATAAAGCTTCATAAATTAATACGCTTAGCAGCTATAAATAGTGTTTGCGTTAGATGCGTGTGTATGAAAGGCTGTAGCATATGTAATTACTGTATCGTACATGCAGTTAATCCTATACAATGCTCGCTGCTGTCCATCTGTCAGATACGCAAATGTGCCGTTTTTCATGGCACTGTGGAGGAATTCTGGGAGATTTTTTGAGGCAGCGATGCTGGACATGTTAGGTTTGCAGTATGTATTTCCAATGCAATAATAACTATTTAATTGACACAAAGTATTTCAAGTGATGCAATATGTTACTGAGTACCATTTTAAAGAAACGCTTAAATGTTTCAATAAATAACGCAGTTAGAAACAGCCTTTTGAGATGAGAATATTCACACTGCTCTTCTCTGTACAATGAAAGTCAATGGAGACTTGGGCTGTCGAGATGCAAAAATAACAGAAAATGCATGGACATGTCATCGCTATTCACTGAGAAAAAAATAAAAAGACAAAAAGACAGTGTAAAAATGTAAGGTCTTGCATTTCATACAGTATTTGATGAATAGCCTTTGTGAAAAATTAACTTTAGAGTGTCTAATAATAAATAACGCGCTTTAAAAGAATAGACTTTAGTACAAACTGAATATAATTAATACCAATTATTATTTTGAAATGTAGAATTTAAGGGTGACTCAGTTAAGTTATGCACACCTTTTTATGTGATTTCATAATTACCTCTACTATCTTTTATAAATGTGTTGAATTAGCAGCATTTACATAAAAAAAATGCATCATTCTGTTGAAACTTGTATATCATGTATTTAAATGTAATTGCAGTTACATATTTGTCACAAAGTTGCAATTTAGTGCATTTTGAAGTATATTAAGTGCTTTTTTCTGTAAAACACAAAGTGAGACATTTAGAAGAATGTTCACGCTGCTCTCTTCCATACAATGAAAGTCAATGGAGATTTGGTCTAAGATGCAAAAATAAGAGAAAACACACAATAAAAGCCTTTTTATTTATATTCTAAAGCTTTTGACCAGCTTTTGGGCATGAGAAAGATTAAAATGTAATTGTTATTCACAGACAAATCGAAGAAAAAGACAAGACGCCAGTGTAATAAATATAAGATTTTCTGTTTCGTGCAGTATTCTGACTAATAGCCTTTGGGGGGAAAAGTAACTTTACAGTACCTTATAATAAATAACTAACTTTAAAGTACTGAACATAAGTAAAAACCGAATATAATGTTTCCATACAGTTAACTGCATATTAATTGCAATCAAAACATCTGTTAAAGTTTAAATGTAGATTAAATTAGTAGCGTCTATTTCGAATTGTAGGACTTAAGGGTGCTTGGTTAAGTTGGGCTTGTGCATACCTTTTTATGTACTTCTATTGTATTTATAATTCTTGTTAAATATAACATTAACAAACTTAAATATGGCTTACTTTAGGCAATTATGTATTTGTTATAATTAAGTTGCAGTGTAGTAATTTATTCTTCTATATATTCATTCTATATTAAACTGTTTTACTTGCGCTTTTTTCTGTAAAACACAGAATGAGAGGTTTAGGAGAATGTTCACGCTGCTCTTTTACATACATTGAACGTCAGTGGAGACTGGGACTGTCAAGCTCCTAAAAAGCATCATGAAAGTAGTCTTATTCTTTATATTTTAAGATTTTGAATGCGAAACAAAAATGAAATGTCACAAAAAATCCCTCAGCCGCAGCTCTTACATGTCACTTCCACATATTCAAATTTCCACACCGCGATCGGCTGCGAGACATGCAAAAACCTTCTGAAATGACTCGCTCAAGAGCTCAGTGGTAATGGCTCTTGAATCGCCCCTTATAGGGTTACCAGCTGAGATCTTCAACCACCAGGCCACATCAACGTACAAACAAATCATCATCTCATTGCAATTTGTGGCTCATTCACCGTCATGAATGATGTCAACTTTACATCACCTGTGACCAGACTCGCTCCCCGATCTGTGATCCATCGCACGCCGTGATTAGTCACACGAGACAGGAAGAAATGGCCACATCGTGATTTGAGGAGCAGGCCTGACTGATGGCTGTTCATTAACACAAGTGTTGAGATCCTATCAGGTCCATCTGTCATTTACCCAGAGATTGGGCTGATCTCACGTCTCTGATGTCACAGTGACATTTATGAGCCTTTTTTTAATCTTGGTTCTAAATTTACATAAATATCAGGGAAAGCAAGACAAGATACAAGGTCATCCGTTGCATATAGCATTTGGGACTTGCTACATATATAGCGTGCTTTAATGAAGTGTTTTCAGATCTGTAATAGTTTCCATTGATATTAAATGTGTAATATAATGTGTATTAGGCCCAATCCCAATTAAATTTTCTACCCCTTTGCCTACCCCTCGCCCCTTCCCCTTGAAATAAAGTGGGAAGGGTTAAATATTTTCCCCTGAGAAATGGGACACCACTACTACACTGTTATACGTCATCATCTATTGGCACTAGCTCCTGACGTTACGTCAAAGGATATGCGCCGATGTATGCACCGTTCATTTACATGTACACATATGGCCGTAAGCCAAACAAAATGCGTTACCGGGTATATGACATAAAAATATATTTCTTAATAATGTCCAATCGGTGCTATCCGCTAGCAAACTTTAGCGATTTTGTTGGCAAATGTTTCTTTACAGAACATCAACGTAAACAAAAACACAAGACCGATTGAAATATACATATAGTGAAAAATTGTCATAAAAATTCCGAAAAAATCTTCGTTTCAAGGCCTATCTAGCCCTTCCCCTTAACCCTGCCCCTCCAACCAGGAGAATTGAGACACCCCTACACGTGAACATGGTAAATGGAGGGGTAGGAGTAAGGGGAAGAATTGCCATAGTATTATCCTTAGTATTACACGCGATATGTGCAATAGTTTACATTTACATTAAATGCAATTAGCTGAATTTTTAGGTGTTTTTTTAGCCCTTACTTCCACTGCTGAATGTACTGAGAAACATTGAAACATGAACTTACAACTAAAGTATACTTTCATTTGCTTCGTATTGAAAATCATGTTTTGTATATATTAACAATTTAACATGATGTAATAGTGTAAACTTAGTGGCGTAACAACAAGTAACAGCATCAACAGGGCGACACAACATAACGAAATACACTGAAAAGTAACAACATAACGCAACTTATAATTCATTATTTTTGACTTAATGTAACATTGTCAACATTGTGATGTAAAAGAATTAATTGAAATGTAACAACATACTGTAGCGCAACATTTAACAACGTGGAGTTTAACATGATGTACTGTAACAGTGTCAACGTGGCGATGTAACAGAACCAAAACATTGGACGTAACGTAACATAACGCAACACAACACAATGTGTGTTTTAACGTAATGTAACAAAGTAGTTTAATTGGTTTAAAATATTAATGTAAAGTGACAAACTTAAGGGAGCCTCTTCAGCGTGATACTGATCACACTGTCGGGGCTTATTTCTGCGATAACTACCAGCTGCCTGAACATTATCCCGCTTATTACACGGCTATTTGCCACATAAGTAAAAAAACTCGACATAAATCTGAATTTAAAAAAATTTAAATGACATTAACATTTTCATCCTTCCGCGAAACTATATAGTACCATGTGACTAACATTCAAACGTTAGTAAGACAATTTGTAACATCTACGTATGAATATAAAACAACGGATGTATATTACATTTTCCATTGTTAATTGTGGTTGTCCAGTGTTTGTAATAAAATGGCGACAAAACGGTAATCTTTGTTGGCGCAGAGGGATTTTAAACAGACAAGTAGTACCCGTTATGCGTTATTACTTTGGAACAGTTATTATTTGAAAAGAACAAACCTGCGAATGTCTCAACTGACCAATCAGAATCAAGCATTTCAGAGAGCCGTGTAATAAGTCAAGTTAAAATCTAAATTAATTTGTGTAATTTTTTTATATAAAACGCATCATGCAATATATCAGATAGAAGTCGTCCCCGGAGGTAACAACTGCACTTGTAATAAAGCAAAGCACAATGTGAAATGAGGTAATGTAATGTAATGTAATGTAACACTGTACTGTAACACTACGTTATGTGATATATGGTAATGATAACAAAATTTAATATAATGTTACACACACCTATCCAGCCAAGACCACATAGAAAAAACTAGAGCCAGCTAATAAAAATAGAAATAAAAGACTGGTTAAATAGAATGTGCAACAATTATAATGCAGAAACAAAAAGATTGAACAGATTGTGTCTTAGCGTTTCCATCAAGTGCTTATCAGCAGAAACATGTCAGTCTCTGGGAAATGATGAGATTGTATTACGACAAGTGATGCGCACATCTCTATAATCACACACACACATCAATCATAAAGTTAGTCACTGTCATTGGGACTTTCCTTGTTATTTCTAATGATTTAACTACTGAGCACGTAAAAAGTGTGATGTTTCTGTGGAGAATTGTTATGTGTGTGTTTTTTGTTTTGAGTTGTGGTGAATGTAGGCCCTTCTGGGGGTGATGTCATCTAACGAGGTGGTGATGTCATAAACACGTGACGTCAGTGTAATCAGTAAATCCAGCCACACAGAAGCACATTCTCTGTCGACGGACACTGGCGCTAATGGCTTTTTAAATGTCAGCGAATGTCACGGAACGATGAAACGAGGAATCGGTTATCCCAGGTCGAAGTGATCATCTCCCCCGCTCTCTTTCTTTCACTCGTGTTTCCTCTTCCTGTCTCACTCTCTCTCTCCGTCTGTCTCGCTGAAGGACTTCAGCACGTGGCTACGGCGCAACTTTCACCGACGCTGATGTCAGCATGATTTATACAGCAAACACACACACACACAACAATAGAAGAGTGTGTGTGTGGCTGTTCTTACACCAGTAGTGTGTGATAGTGATTTATTGTTTGCTTTTGCTCGTGTGCGTCTCACCATGTGTTTCCAGATTAAGAATTTATCATCTTTTTCTCAACGTTTTAGTTTTTCCTGCTTTTATTTATTGTATATTGCTTTAAATTTTTTCTTTATTATTTTTAAACTTATTTCCTTTCACTGCTTGGAGCAACTGTTTACAGTGTGTATGCCTTACTTGTGACGAATTCAGTAACAGTTCATAATATTATTCATCACTTCTTGTATTCACATATAAGACAACAAGTGATGCATTCCTGCGTATGCAATTATAATCTAACACGTAAAATGAGAGCGAGAGAGTAATCCTGACTCCTTAGTGTTATCTTCATGCTAAAATATGCCGCTTGCATGTGAATGGATCTATTGCTGCCCCGTCCTGCCAACCGTATAAACACATCCCGTTGCATTACATCAACACACATCCCAAAATCAATCATCAGCTTCACTGCAATATTGATTTGGATATTCTGCTACCCACTAATACAAAGTTTAGCTCTGACGTCAAAGTCATATTCGTCATAAAGTGTAATTAGAAGTATGCAGGTGTCGAGCGAATCATAGTGAGAAGATATTTAGAAGCAAATTAGAACAGAGATTGAATATGGGACATCTGATCCCAGAGCAGGATTAGAGGAGTATGATTTTAAGGGTGTGAGAACATTTTCATGGATGTTAAGTGAGGTTTTATCAGGTTGATTTCCTCTGACACAGCACATGTTTATGGTTTTGCTGTCCCGGGAAGGGATGTTCAGAACAGGGCGGAGGGTGCCCATATTTTCAAACATTTGGTTTGATTTATAGCAAATTTATAGCAACCACACCTTCACATTATTAGGAAAGGACTGTTCTGATTATATGCTGTGTGTGTGTGTGAGAGACTGTAGCAGGTGCTGGTAGATGAGTCTGATCACTGACTTTATAATGAACACACACACACACACTGATTTTAATGGGCTCTTGTTTAATTAGAGGCACAGGGGAGGGTCAGTGTCATGGACATACACACACACACTCGGTCATGATGGTCATTATACAGGGTCTCAAAGCTCATACTAATTGCTGAAGATGATTTAATTGATAAAACAGTAGTACCTGCTAATCAGCCAATCAGATGCAGCGATGTGACGCTCATCAACACTTGTTAGATTACCAAAACCTCATTAAATCTGCAGTTTTTTATAAATAAATAAATATATTTTGGTTTCGGTTTTTATGTTTAACAAATTCTATTTTTTTTTTCATTAATGATTTAATTGAGCGAGTGAATCATGGGTAATTGGACCCCAGCAGAGTCGTGTTGATCAGTCGGAACATAAACAGGAAATAAAGGTGATCTGGGATCAGGTGATCATCGCATCAGAAATACATATTTTCTTCTTTTTTTTGTCACAAGCGCACACATAAACTTTCTTTTTGTTTTAGTCTGAAACATGTTAAAGAAATAATTTAGTATCCCTTATGAGTATTTCATGTTATTCATTTTCAAAATTAATAAGTATTGTGTATTTTAATTAATTGCATATATATTTTTTTGTAATTATTTTATTAATTGAAATTAAAATTAAATATTTATTTTAACAAAGTTTTATTTTATTATTATTATTTTTTTTTTGCTTTTTTGTGTTTTTGTTTTGTTTTACTTGTGTTTTGTTGTGTGTTGTAGTATTTTTTTGTTGTTTTTTTCCAAGTAAATTATGTTTATCATTTAGTTTCAGATTTAGTTTTAGTTGTTATAAAAGCATAACATCATTATTACAACGTGAAGTAATGGTGGACATGTTTAAGTCAGCGTCAGCCCCTTCAGATGCTGTGTGTGAGAGTGTGTTGGAGCGGTTCTGGCAGTGAAGCCCGTCTCTGGGTGCCAGTCAGCAGGTCTGGGCAGTCCTGGGAACGCTGACCTCTCAGCGTCTCTTTCTCTCTTCCTGGTTCAATCAATCTGCTGAAATCAAACCCATCAGGTCACCTTTATCATTCAGGGCATGTGTGTGTGAGCAGGATGAAACCCAATCCGCCACCATGAAATGCTCGCCTATATTTAGTTCATCCATACGTTAACACATTTGCAAAAAAATATGCAGAGTTTCCACGGCATGAGATTTTGCTGACGTGCCGTCAGTCAGGAGTCGATATCAATGTTAGCTTCCATATCAAGTCGTTAAAAAACCTGCCCTTCATAAAATACAGTTTATAACTCAAAGGAGAGAGCAAAATTATATAGAGTGCATTACTGCGCAGCATTTCATGCGTTCGTCAATAATTTGACTACACAAACATCCTCTGCATTTTTCAAGCTCTAGATGTTGGAAAGCTGATCATTATACACGCAAATACAGCGGCGTATTTCAAAATATACACATTTAGGGTCAGTTATTTTACTATTTAAAGAAATAAATGAGCAAGGATGCATTAAAATGATTAGAAGTGACAGTAAAGACATCGGTGGCCGCACTGTTAAATGTTTAATAATTAGTATTGTTGATTTTAATTCATTTGTAGTAGTTTTTTTTTTCTGCATTCAGTTCATTTCTAGTAGTTTATTTTATTATTTTAAATTATGGTTTATTTTTATATTTTTGGTTAAAACTATTTCAGAATATTATTGCTTCTTGCTGTGTTTTGGATGAAATAAATTCATGTTTGGTGAGAATATATATAGAAAACAGTTATTTTAAGTTTTAATATTATTTTAGCGCATTCTTGATCACATAAATGCAGCTTTAGTGAACAAAAGAAACTTCTTTCAAAATACCAAACACAAACCCATGCTGTACTTATAATATATAAAGTACATTAATAGTGTTATTAACTATAACTAATAATTAAATAAATGAATAATGTAAGAAATAATATTACAGTTTTTATATACAGTATAAACCACTTTTTCTGTGTTCAATAAATATAACTCTATAATATAACTAATAAAAGCCAGCACTGAAATAGCTCCGAGGCCAAGAAGTGAAGTTCTCAACCCATTTTTTAAATCTCAAAGATGCAGAACATAAAAGCAGTATTTTAAGATAAAAGCGAGGTCACTTAAATCAAACGCCATCAATGCAAGCCAAGCATCGTGGAGGCCTGCGATCTGAGCATATGAAACCCGTCTCTCTGCTTTCCAAAGATCCTGAACGTGGTCCAGCGTTTTAAGAGCACGGTGGCCGGCCAATATTCATTTTAGCCAGCGACTGCACATTAGCAAATTCATCTGAGAAATATATTACAGATCCAAGAGTAATGATGATGACTAATCTATAACATCATAAATCCAGCATTGTCAACCTGTCCCCCTTTCATAAGGGTGATTAAATTATTGTTGTGTCGAGGTGAAGTAATTTATTAAAAAGTGCCATTATGTTTATTTACAAGCCAAGTGCTGGTCTTATGCCAGTAATACCATTAACTGCACTGTTGAGACCCATTATGCAATAAAATACACAATAGTAATTGTAAGATAACAAAGGCAGGGATTTTTTTTTGCTCTATTTTTCCAGATGATTATTATGTTTGCAAGTGTTATTATGTTCTTTCAAAGCGCTATAAATCCCAAAGCCGTGTAAATCACCGGGACTCACTTGCTGAGTACGGGACCTTTCTACTGAGTCCTGCACTTTATATGTATCGAGCTCATCTGTTTTCTTCAGTGAGAATTAGAGACGCCAGTCAATCCAAACTATCAGCTCTCATTTTTTACAAGGTGGCTAATTGTATGAATCTGTAGGATCTTATTCGTACGATAAAATGTTGCAGACCCTAGTTATGAGTAGTTTAGGGGCCTGAGTTAGGTGCAGGTCATTCGCACAAATTCATACCAGTTGTGCAACTCGTAAAATATGTACGATTTAGCAAAGAAAATATGTATGAGTTGCTGTGAGACTGGGCTGGCTCTTTCCTATCTGTCTGTTTGTATGGCTTTTTAGTCTTTCAAGTCACCATTTAACACTTTTTAGTTATAGTTAATAATTAAAATACTAATAATACTGTCAGTGGTCCTGTACCTTTTCAATACAAATATTGTAGCAATTTCTAGTAAATACTATAGTGTTTGAAACCACACATTAGAGTACTTAAGTGCTTAAATTCATTTGTTTGTGGTAGTTCTATAGCTGTGGTAATATAACAACGGTAGTAATATAAACAAATGACTTTAGGGGATATTATACTATAATACACTACTATTTGCTGTATTAAAAACTTAAAGTATACTACAGTGTTTATTACACTTTATTGGGGTTAGTTCACCCCAAATGAAAATTCAGTCCAGAAACGTAGTAAAAACATGAGTAAAACAGTCCATGTGACACCAGTGGCTCAACTTTTAGTTTTGTGATGCTACGAGAATACTTTTTTTTTTTGCGCAAAGAAATAATTACGCAACCATTTTTCTCCGCTTCGTTACGTATTCCGCCTTTTTGGAGATTTCTTAAGAACATATTTGACGCAATCGGCGGTCTTTTGTGGTTGTTTACGTTTACAAGAAAGCGTACGGACGATGTAACTCGGCGGAGAGGAATGGCCGAGAAAATAAAGGTGATTTTTGTTTTCTTTGCGCAAAAAAAAACAAAAACCTAAAAGTATTATCATAGCGTCACAAAACGATCACATGGGATGTTTTACCGATGTATTTGCTAAAGTTACGTTTCTGGATCTGGGATCATTTCAGTTGTGTTGCTGTCTATGGAGGGTTAGATAGGTCTCTGATATCATCAAATAGATATCACCATCTTTTAACATTTTGGGGTAAACTAACACTTTAATATTATGGTATGCTTTAGCATTGATTAACAAAGTGTTGTAAATACTGTAATATATTTCAGTATAATAGTATTGTACAAAAACACTAAAGTAGTTACTATAGTATTTTTCATATGGGAAAGGGTCCATATTAGTACCTTCTAGGTACATAAGAGTATCTAAGGTGTACATATTAGTGTACTTTTTGAAGATACCACACCAGTGTACAATTTTTAGTTTTTCTGCTGAGCACAGTATGCACTTCTTGGAGTATAATTCTGCTCTGAATGACTGGGAAGTTCAGGAAGAGGCTGGGTAGTGTGTGGTGGATGTCTGAGTGTTTCTGTGACCCTGTGTGTGTCGAACGCCAAATAATCCCTGGCTGTTGTTGCCAAATGTGAGTGCAGAGCAAACGGGACAACACTAAAAATGTTGTGCGGCTTAGCAGTTGTGCTCGCTCTGATCGTACTGCACTCTGTTTGATGTGATAATTAAAAACGAAAGGCAAATATTGATGCAGAGATTAGCTGGAGTCATATTTGCCCAGGGATTATGGGGAATTAGATTATCTCATGTAGAAGATCTCCCGATTGCAATCGCTCCCGCCTACGACAAACCCACCACTGCGGTTAATGATTTTCTGCTTTTGTGTTATACACGTGCTTATTTCATGCTTTTATTTCAACACCCTGAGTTCAAACATACATTGTTGTTTTTGTTTTTTCCCCCCCCATTTCTATCATCAAACCATACGTGAAAATCCGCCGTCACAGTTCAGCGTTTTCAAGTGAGCTCATAAACAAACACTGAATATTTACGCTTTTGTTCATCATTTTTGCAAACGGATGAAAACAGTCACCCTTTGCAAGGTGAGCGCTAACATGTGATGCGACTCGAGCACATCTGCGGTATTAAAAATGCAATGTGCACATTTGAAAATATGCACAGTGTATAGATCTTACTCTGTGAAATACTGTATCCCACAATGCAATGCGCTTGATTTGACCTTCCGTTTCCAGTGTGATGAATGAACTCAGTAATGGACCCTTTTCACATTTCCTGGTTTCTCAGAAGCCGAAGTGATCATAATTTGGTGAGCGTGAGAGTATTTATTTATTTTAATAAATTTATTAATTTTATACATACAATTTATTTTAATATATTATTAATTTATTATGTAGAATGGTTACATTTCAAACACAGACCTACATTTCCTGATTTAGTTATAATTTATTAATTAACAATTTAGTTATTATTTATTATTATTTATATTTCAAGTGTATTTATATTATGCTTTTTAAAATGCATATCGTTCTGAAGCCATATTGCAGTAGTAAACAGAAAATTCTGTAATTATAAGCTTGTATTGCACAACTTGTACTACAAACATTGCAAATATAAACTTACTTTAAACACATTGTACTATACAGCCATGTTCTATGTGTATTTAGTATCAATTATCAATTAATAAGTGCTCATTATTGTTAGAGGTAGATGATGAACACAGGCTCTTAGCGTTCTCCCGCAGCTATCAGCACGAGCGGGATGTTTGTTAGCCGCGATCTCGACGGATCTGGCAGCTGTTTCAGAGGCTGATCAGATGCTTGAGCAACACGCGGCCTCCCGCAGGCCGCCGTGTCGAGATGCGAGGGTCCCTCCGAGGGATTAGGGCCCTTAAACGCCGCCTTCGCTCGGGCTGGGAGAGAGGGAGCGAGTGGAAATGCAGCTGGAAGACACCATTAGGAGGAACTTGAATAAATCGAGTCATTAGGTAGCCGTTTGTGTGAGTGCCGTCACCACCTGACAGTCCTCGCGTTTCTTCACTCGTCTCCCGTACACCAAGTCGAGCAGATTGGCTCGTTTGCATTCGGCGGCGCAGCAGACGCTCGGAGAGACCCCCACCTCCTCTCTCTCTCTCACTCTCTCCTTTCGTTCGTCCGTCCCTCCTGCGGCTCGGCAGCGCCTCGCAAACCTGTTTCCCTCCGCACTCACTCGCCTTCTGGAGAGACAGATTCATCTCGCCACGCCTGCCTGTCCCTCCGTCTTTCATTTTTCATTTTTTATTTATCACATATGGCTCAGAAATTCATCAACATATGGATCCCATTGTTTGTTGCCCAGGCGGCCCTACTGTTATAGACAATAGCTGATGAGTTTGTTTGAACCTTTGCGAGAGCAATCACGGGTTTCCGCGAAGAAAACGGCGTTTCTCGCTGTATGTTTGGAACGCAACTCGCAAAAGCGCTGATGGTGCACTGTTTGCATCTAC
Source organism: Enteromius thamalakanensis (assembly GCA_032357475.1). Classification (NCBI taxonomy): domain Eukaryota; kingdom Metazoa; phylum Chordata; class Actinopteri; order Cypriniformes; family Cyprinidae; genus Enteromius; species Enteromius thamalakanensis. The sequence continues at coordinate 14,052,764 of JAUCMT010000059.1, forward strand.
ATTAGTACACTTACTGTAGCGCGCCGTCAACAAAATGATCATACGGCTTATTAATGCGCTGTGTTTTGGATGAATTATATATCAAAAGCCGGAGGAAGGCGGTGGTGTGGAGATGGCCGGAGAGGGTCCGGATGTGTGCTGTAGGTGGATGCATCATTCATGGACATGGTTAAGGGTGCGGGGAATGCTTAACGAAGTGTACGTGAAATCAGAATCCACCCTGTTTGCGTTACTTATTGTGCGTGTTGTTATAAGTTAGTTTTGGGTTCTAAAACTTTTCTTGCTGGCTGAAGACGTCGCCCTCTTCCCTCCGACCACCTGTCATATAGAGACGTCCAATCAAATCCCAGCGGATTGAGTCGAGTCCCGCGAATGAAATACAGCAGGGTATGGAAATCACATGAGCTGCAAGCGACGTTTCAGGTTGACTTCAACAGCAAGCAAACAAATCTGAACAAAATTTACGGATTTTATTTACTTCTCCGATTTATTGCTGCTTTGTTTAATACCAATTATAGTATACTTATAGAATAAAAAGGTGATATTTTTAACTTTTGGAGTATAAAGTTAATAGTATGTAATAGTTTATTATAATTAAATGAATATAAAACATTTGAAATTGTATAAATATAAATTATGCATTTGAGAATGCATTATATTATTAATGTTATGTAATTTACTAGTATGCAGTATGGTTGTATTCTGTTACAAACACAACCATCTTCTCTATAATTAAGAAGTAATTTGATTTCTTTCTTTATTTTATTTTTATTTAATTATTGTTACATTTTAATGGATCATTAATTAATAAATTGAGTCAAGTTTATTACATCAGGTTATGGAAATAAAAAGATCACTTTTCAAAGACAATAAATATAATTATTTATTTTTTTAAGTTTAATGTAAAATCAAGCGATTATTCATGATTATGTGTGTGTAAAAATATTAACAATGTATTCATTTCTAAATGATATACATGCATGTCTTCTGTTTATATATATATAAACAGACATAATAAATATACACAGTACACATTATGTAAACAAAACAAATTATTTTGGATGCAATTATTTTATTTTATTTTTATCAAAAGAATATTTACTAGTATTTACATAAGTTTTATTTTATACAAATATATTTAAAATATAAATCTATTTTTCTTTAATATATACATACATGTTTGTGTGTTTATATACAGCATTACAATACAAATGCACAGACAGCCATATATTATATATTACAAAAAAAACTTATTTTGGATGTGATTAATTGTGATTAATAGCTTGACACCACTAAAACACATTGTTATTGATATAAAATCATAAAAGACTTACACTTCAGCGCACAGCCTCTTGTGAATTTGTCTTTCAATAAACCACACCATATACGATTTGATACGACTTGTTTCTCATATGCATATCCAGGAGATGTACAGTAGTCACATGTGATCTGAGTTTCAGGTGCTAATCTACAGCAAGGCGTCCCGTCTCAGCTGCTTTAGTTTTCTATTAGACACTGTAAAGCGCCGCTGTCTCTCAAACTAATTCTTTAGTTTGGTTCTTGTAAAGTCTTGTTTGGGTTGTTTTCTTTAGTTAAGGGCTCCCGCTGAGGGCCTTCAGCACTTCAAAGGCCAGTTTGCTGAGCACGGCATTCGCCTCAGGACCGATCGCAAACACGCAGAGTGTTTAACGCCTCAGACTTATTCACAGACATGGTTAAATAACACGGTTTAGTAACGGACTAAGATGCGATGAGCAGAGAGACTCGTGCGGGTGAGAGAATGGCTAATTATATGGCGTTTAATTTGCATCGCACTACATTCGTCTCGTTTTAACAAGCTAACAAAGGGTTAGTTCATCGCAAAAATGTAAATTGTGTCATTATTTTCTCACTCTTGTGTTTTTCAAACCTTTCTGAAGTGGAACACAAAAGGAGATGTTAAGCAGAATGTTCACGCTGCTCTTTTCCACTCAATGAAAACGAATAGGGACTCGAGCTGAGCAGTGTCTTGTTCACACAATCATTATTCACAGTTGCTTTTTCCTTTTTTAATGTAATTATTTTATTTTATTTATTTTTTTATTGATTGATTTTGTTTTTGTTTGTTTTCTGAGAAAAAAGTCAGATTTGTAAGATAAAAAGTTGCAGTTACCCTTTTTATTTATTGTCAGAAAAGGGCTTGCATAGAAAGCGTGCATGACTAACTCGGATTTATTTATTTATTTTATAACATGCGGCCGCAAACATTTCTTTTGAGGCAACAGACTTTCAGTATAACATTCGGTATGTACAATTTACAATTAACCTGAAATAAAAGATGCAGTCTCTGTTTGCTCACCTGCGCGTGAGCTATTCCTTTAAATGGCTGCATCTCTATGCGCTGGTGACAAATCTATTTATGTAATACTTTTGATAGGTATTGATTGGACCACTGCAGAAACTTAGAAAGAGAGAAAAATGAGCTTGAAGACAGAACATGGCGGCCGGAGGAGCTCTGAACAGCAGATCTAATGAGGACGAGAGAGAGAGAGTTTCAAAAAATAAATAAATAAACACCGTTTTCACTGCCAATTTAAAGAGCTCATATTCTACAGTTTTATAGCGTTTTATTATTTCCCTAAAGTCCACTTACAAAGTCATTTAAGGTTTCTTGCACCAAAAGTCTCTTAATTTAGTTGAGCTCCACTATTTTCTGACCTTTACAATTAAACAATGTTACTGCTGCTGTACTCCTTCAGTCAGGTTATCCTGCTTCACAGTTCATCGTGATTTAATATATATTTACATAATGCACAATTTCTAGAGCTTAGCAAATGTATATTTATAAAACGCCTATGGAGTTGTCAGAATTTATCACTTTATATATTCAGTTTTTAAGAAAATGGTTCAAAGAAAAGGAACGGTGTTGAGGAGGTGAAATTATAACAATTTGTCTTTTGTGGCTTGCTCAGTCTTTTTAAAGCACTCTATCTCTTCTATTGGTGTTGTTATATTTGGTTACGCATATTTTTTTATTAATATATATATATATATAATCTTTTATTTATAAGATGTCATGTACTTACTTGTATAATAACAATTTATTATGCAAAATTGCATGCAGGTTACCCTGAAGCCAAACCCTAACCATATAGTAAGTACTTGTCTATGAAAAGTGCCAGTCTTCTAAATGAGCATTTTCATGATAAGTTATTTCAATTTAAGTCAGTTGCATAAAAAAATACCTATTCATTGCCATTAGAGTAAAATTACTGAGCCTCAAACATGATTTTTAGATACAAATTCTTTAGATGGAGGCTTTTGCATCTGAACTCTTCACATGTAATTCCACTGTGACAAGTGATATCACAAAAAACAATAACATTTGACGGTGAGTCGAATATTATACCCCGAATCAAATATGACCAAAAGTTGTCATTAAATTAAAAAAAAATATATTTGTGTAAAAAATGACTTTCACCTGTCAGGTCAGGTCCGTCAGTCAACTCATTTTAAGTTTGTCTTTTCACAAAGCAGCTTCACAGAAAATACTGATTTGGATGTAATAAACCCCAATACCTCTGAAGTTTGTCATCAGCTTGGCTATACAACTACTTATATACAAATGAATAGGGATTTGAAGCCTAGTCTGTTAATGTGCCAAACACACTGAAGTTTTTGTGCCTGACCATAAAACTGTTGCCTCTTCAGAAGCAGTCATATGACGGTGAGACTGGTGTGTGTGTGTGTGTGTGTGTGTGTGTGTTGAGCGCTCCCGTTCATACTGTTCAGTCTTGGTTGTTCTCAGGTGTGTGTGTGTGTGTGAGTGACCTTGGAGTGGCGGCAGTGCTTAAACAGTGTGTCAGCGAGTGTGTTGAAGCGTGTCTGTGCCGATTATGAATGTTTCATTACTGCCACCTCAGCCTTTAGCTGTGAGCTTTCCACTAAAGCACACTGACAAATCCTCTTTCTTCTGGCCTTTTTTCCTCCTCTCTCTCTCTCTCTCTCTCTCTCTTTCTCCTCGATGGCCGTCCAGCTCTTTTCTCTGCACTCCGCGCTCGATTTCTGGTACTCTCGATTTTTCTTTCCGCAGTTTTTCCGGCCGCTCTCTCTCTCTGATGAATCTCCAGACAGCAGGGAATAATTGTAGTCGGGGCCGAGCGCTCGTTTTTCTTTCTGTTTGAAAGGCATGACAGGTACGACTTCTCCCCTGCTCTCTCCGCCCTCCCTTTCTCTCTTCCGCACAAAGAGCGCACAAAATAAGTCAAGGTTTACAAGGTCAACTCGTCTCGCGCTAAGCAGAGCTTTTTCACCCGCGGTATTTCGACTAAAACGTCAAGAGACAGCGGAGATAAATTTGGAAAAATGTCCCTGCTCGGGCGGCCGTACTTTACTCTGATTTCTGCCGCTTGAAATTCTCCTCTGAATGAATAAGAGAGCTTGTTATCTTATTGTCTTATAATAGCAGGCGAGCGCTCGCGCACTTCATCATGCGCTGCCCTGTTGAGTGCGTGAAAGTGTGTCACAAACACACACACACACACACACACACACAGATGAAGGGAAAAGAGGGGCACGGCAGATTAGTATCTTCTTTCTGGGGTGTGTTGAGACTCTCCCTGCGTTCTGTAACGTTTCTTTGACGACAGGAACTACTTGCGCAAGACCTTTTGATGCAAATTCAGCTTAGATCTCTCAAAGGCCTTGCTCAGAACCAGTAAAACTGTCTAGAATCAGTCTAATCATTCATATCACCACAGTTTTAGTGCTAAAGATTGCCGCGTTCTTAAAAAAAAAAGACTTCTGTGCTATATTATAGATTTGTGTGAGAAAAAGACTTATGTCATTATTTGCTGGAAAACGAATCGCTCGGGAGCTTCAGCGTTTGCTTTCACTGCGTGTAAAAGAGCAGCGTGAACATTCTCCAAAACATCTGGACTGAACATAGCAAGCCGTTTTCATGATTTCAAATCCAACCCACGAACTTTCACCAAAACCGATTCACTCACTAAACACAATATAAATGTGTCTCCTATAAACAGCGTCCACCTCTAAAGAAACGTATTATCTAGTCGTAAAACTTCTCTCGCAGTCAGCTGCTGCATTTCATAAAACTAACATTGACTTTATAACGGCTCTTAATAAATATTGACCTACATTTTAATCACATGCTAATCTGGAGCGCCGGAGAGGTGACAGTTTATGGATGGCCGTGGATCATAAATTTTCCAGGTCGCATCTCTCTATCGAGTGTATCTGTTCCTCCGAGAGCCGTACGATTGATCATATTCATTAAAAAATATCTACACACTTTGGCATTTCACAGCCCACTAAGCCAGTGCAAGTTTAAGAATAAGATGTAATAACTCTCCTGCAGCCAATATTCATTTCAATGGAATAATAAACTACTTGGATTAAAAGATTACTGCGCGCGCTTGTGTTTTAAACAAGTGTATGTACATCAAAATACTTCCCATGTACTATTCTAATAATGATACAGTTAAATCGTTCTGAATTTGGCATTAAAAGTTAAAAAAAAGGCCTTCGGTGCATTTTCCTGTTCGTTTTGCATAAATAGGTTACTGAAATTGTTCCGAAACGCTACAATCACATTCTTTTCGATATTTTTAGCAGCGCATTCAACCAATAAGTGCTTCTCTAGCCAGCTGTCTCAAAGCTCTCCTGCGCTATTAAAATCGGGTTTCACCGCAACCCAGGCGTTTCCACAAACCTGCATCCATGCCACCGCTGAGCATTGTTTAAAGCCGTGGGGTATTGTGGAATAGAATGAGGTCGAGCAATCTTTTCAAAACTAATTATGATGTTTAAAAACCTAAACACCAGAAGCAATATTGGGCCAATAAAACGGAATTAAAAGCTCATTTCTGCGGGGTAATTGCACCACGCAGCGCTGATATTAAACACCTGGCATGTGGCACGGCTTCACAGATGTGCCGCCCATCCTGGAGCGGGAACCGGACGTGTCCGAATCCGAGCGAACGGGTCAGAGAACAGGCATGCAACGGCAGACGATCAGCTGCAATGATGGCTTTGTTACAGGACATGATGTCATGCTGCCTCTCTTCCCCTGTTTAAACAGGCAGAGGGAGCGGGAGAGTGATACAGATTGAGTGTGTCGTTGTAAATGGGGTAGATTAAGCGGATATATTGTGAGTGTTCAGGGAAAGGCTTTTGGTTACAGCCAGGGCTGTACATACAGGAAGTGATGCAGACGTATACCGGGGGTCAATGGGAGATCCGTTTACCTCTGAAAGTCACCTTTTGTCTTGTCCTGGACAGGACCGTATAATGCTTATCAGCGTATCAGTAACTCTGGAGTTCTTTAGATTACAGTATACCTCGGAAATCCGGGTGTATTTGCGTTTTTGCTGCTATGTATAGCTATTACAAACTAGAGACAGAGGAAAGCAGATAAAAAGGTCCAAAGTTAAGATATATTTTGATACATGTATAACACCCATATATGTTATATAACACCCAGACGTTGTACTGCATATCCTAATTGAATTACCACCATATTTTTTTATTTTTGTAGCTGTATGATGCTGTGAAACAGAACTATGATTCGTGTCAACAAGGTGTGTATAAATTTTGGTTTCCAGGATCAAGGCCGGCCTTTGAATAACGGCGCACTTGCCTGGCATGCTGAAAGAAAGAAACATTGATTAACTATCAAATGATTCCAATACAATGATCAATAATGCTCGGTTGAAGAAACGAGAAAAACATCCACTCATGAATCTTCCAGTGCCTCAGACACAAAGGCCTTCTTGGCAGGACATGTATGGTTATAGAACGCTTGAGATCATTTTTGCAGGGATTTGGGTAAATATATATATATATATATTTTTTTTTGATCCCTGACTTGTGGGGTAATTTTTTTTGATTGACTATTTATTTGTCTGTCTTAGCCTGATTTTGGATGAAATGGAGGTTTGAGACTGTCCCATTGACCTTCAAGTAAATAACACTGTACTTTTTCTGTGCTAAACACAAATTGCATATGCTCTTCTGTGTCAGCCACAACACAGATGCATGCATTTATGCTTTAATTTGAATGAAAACAACATCTCTTTGTGTTGCAGCTGACACAGAATACTGTACAGTTTGCATTTAGCAGATACTTTCCAAAATGTCTCCAAGGTGGCATGGAGGAGACAAATTGTTGAATAAAGTGATTACTTTCGGGGGGGTTTGCACCGGAAAAGTGCTCTGGTATCTTTTATTAAGTTCAGATTGAACCAGTTATGGCAGATGGACTATTTCGACAATGTCTTTCATATTTTCTGGGCCTTGACAGTGTTGTGTTCTGAAGACGAACCAAGCTTTTATAGGTTTGGAAGGACATAGGGGGAATAAGAGATTTAAATTTTTAGGTGGATTATCCCCTTTAACTCTGTAGTTGCATATTTGCCAAATAAACTCTTGCGAGTCTGGATGAGAACTGGTATTTCCAAGACATCATTGCGGCCAAACATGGCTCAACTCTGGAGGCAAAGCTGTTGTTTTTTTATTATTATTATATGCGAATCTATGCCTTGAGGAGAGCAGTATCACCAGCGTCTGTCTAGACCCAGCTGAGCATTTGCTCCTCCTGCTGGGGAGGCAGAAAAGGGTCATAAAACCCAAATGATGGCCACCCAGACTTCCCTGAAGGCTTGAGCAGAAGATGCAAGCCAACACTGAGCCAACAGTTCTTCTAGAAGACCTTGAGGCAGAAAGCTCAGATGCCCTGTCACCTGTGGCACACTGTCAACATCATTTAGTGCATGTTATTATTGGGTATTGTTTGTTCTGGGTGCATTTAAGACACATTTAGAAATATTTTGTGCCCTTTTTGTAGGTCAGACGATTGTCAATCTTGGCCAAGTAGCTGTATGTGGCTAGGATGAAGAGTTGAGATTCTCCCAAAACTTGCTATTGTAACCTCCATAGGTCATATACATCTACCGCTCCTGGTACATCTTGAGATAGATGCCCTCATCAGACTTCTTCTTTACGGCAGGGATGAGCTGCACCTTTATCTCTTTGAAATGTGCTTCAGCCCTAACATAACACCAGACGTTGCGGATGTGTCCTACAAGAATCCCTCTAGTTCCAGTGCCCCCTGGATAAGACCTTGCAGAGCTCTACTCTTGTTGAGGCTGGAAACTGGAAGCTTTCCTATCTATGTTCAGCCATTTGCAAACAATACAGTATGTGACACCTGGCTGGCCCAGAAACACTACATCTGTGTTCCCACTTTATCTCCCGTTATCCTGGATCGGGGCGGTCCCACCGGTTCCCACACATACACAAATGGTTTAGTGCCACTTCAGGTTTACATGCCTCACATCATTAGCTATCCTCCCTCAATCTCAGACAAATAACAACCAGTCTCTCCTCTACCCCCCCACCCCCACCCCCCTCCATCAGGGGCCCATTCATTACCCAGTGACACTTTTACTGCCTCTACCTCTCCCAGACCTCTCTACCTCTCTGGAGAGAACAGATAGAACAAGAAAGAGAGCGCAAACGGGGAAGAGACTGAGTGGAACCAGAAATAGAGTGCCGCCCCACCTCCAATCCCACACACGCTCGACTCGAAAACACAGAAGGAAGAGCTTGTTTGTTTATGAGTGCCATAGTTTTAGTCTTATACCTTGGACGTACGAGGAACACCTCGTCCATCTTTCTGTATCGTACCCCAATCCATGTGTGCAATTCTGGTATTGCATCATGGTGTCTTTATAGAGTGTGCGCGTGTGTGGGAGCAAACACAGATAGGCCATCTGCACTGAGAAGGGTACACCGTCTACATGTACATTACGCAACCCTGTTTGTGCAGGAGAATATGTACTCTGAGCATTACACAACCATGCTGGGTTGCACTTTTCTCACATGTTTGGAACAGATCGAGCTTATATTTTGTAGATATTCTGACACACTGATGAACCAGACGCGTTAGTGTTGAAAAGCAGTCTGATTTTCTTGCGAGTTGCTTTGATTCTTGTCTGCTGGTCCAGGTTATTGATTTCATTGGCCGCACAAGCGTGAAAGGGCGGGACGGGACTCCTTTATGATTGGTTTCTTGATGTGTCAATTACTCTGTTGGAGCGAGTAATGCGTGTGACAGGCCGTTTGTTTATGGAGTTGTTCCGGGTCATGGTCAAAGCCTCGCTAAACACACAAGCCGAGGAAGGGTTCAGCTCATGTCACTCCAGGGAAACTCGCTCACCCCATGACGCACAAGGAGACTTTCTTTGTTTAAATCTCAAGAGAAGTGCTTGAAATCTAAAAGACCCTTCCTAAGTTAGTTAATGGCAATGTGCACATTTGTTAATCCAAGTGGTGCATAAAACGTTTTGTACTGTATGCTGAGCATGCATCATTTATTAGCAGCGATGTCTACACATTTTTAACGGGTTCTTTTCAATTGTTGAATAAATTCACACCCACTCAACTTTTAAGTTAGTAGCTGTGAGGTCGACATAACTCAATATTTGACGCAATCAAGCTAATGTGATACATAAAGATAGTTAAATATGACTTGTGTAAAAAAATGGATTTATGAATTATTATTATTTTTTTGTAACTTAAAATCTTAAATTGATCCAGTGAATGAATCAAATTCAATACATATAAATTTCCCAGCACTATTTAACGCAAACGTTTTACGGCCTAGAAACAATTTTAGTTTTTAAAACTAATTATCCGAATTAGTTTGTAGGTTAGATGCTGCCGTCAGTGAAGACAGCTAAAATATATCTCACCAGCCATGTAAAATGAATATGTTATATTGTTTAAAATTTTAAATGAATCTCTTCTTCTCTTTCTTCACAGACAGTGTAACACTGGAATGCTTAGGGTGACCCACGGCTCCAAGACTGCCACAAAGCACAACCTCTCCAAAATCCACCCCTGAGGAAGACAATGATGAGGAGGAGGAAGACGATGGAGGATTGAGAGAAATCAGAAACCCTTTATCAACCTGAGTGCCATTCCTCAGCCTTACCTACAATCCCCTTCTACTGACTCGACCCTGATTTTACAGTCAGATGTCTCGCCAACAATGAAAAACAAATTAGGAAAGCCTTGAAACACCCCTGCATGCTTGATGATGCAGTCCAGACAATAAAAGGAATTCAAAACGGAACGTCTACCAGATATTTTCAGACCACATGGACTTTCTCTGCCACTGACGGCCCTCCGGTTCTCGTACCAGATGCTGTTTTATTGTACTTCACATAAGCCCAGCGTTTTATAAAAGGTGGTTGGGAGGCTCTAGCCAGATGGGGTAAAGAAAGACGACAGCATTCAAATTCTTTCCGAACAGCATCTTGTGTATATTGTGTACAGGATACAAATACAGGCTTATTCTTAGCTATGTGAAGACACCACGTTTGTAAATAGCTCACAAATTGTACATTTCCTGCATTATGTCTTTGTAGGTTACGCCGTTACAACATTTATTCAACATTTTTATCTGTACAGACGTAAAGGTTGACATTGATCTCCGAGTGTTTGTATTCCGTAAACATCCATTTAAACCATATAGACCCCCTCTAAAGACAACTCAAATGTTATTGCTTGTTAAGGAGACATTTATAGAGTGATCTAGACCTAGTTAAACCCTAATGCCAGATTGAGTGACTACGCCTTTGAGAACGAGAGAAACACAATTGAATTGCATCTCTCGCTGTCTCTCTGCATCTCTTTATCTGCTGTAGAAGTCCCAGCCCATGTGGTTCTAGTTTCCGATTCCCAGATAACTTCAAGCTTGATTGCCAATGTCCTTGTACAGTTTAGAATTGCATCTTCTCATCTTTTTGCCCCTTCAAACAATGATTATCGAATGCCTGAATCCTCTACGTAGATGTGACGTTCATGTAGGTGACCCGATTGGGGGGTAGGGGGTCCTAGGGCCAAGAGGGGTCAGAGCACCTGAGGGGGGGTGGATCTCTCCTGGATGAGCCTCTCGCTGAGTTCCCACAGGCTGAGGGCAGTCGTGGGGTCTTGGGCCTGCGGAGAGGGCAAGCAGCGGAAGCAGTTGTTGAAGTACATCCCTCCGATACCCTCCAGCTCTGGAGCCACGGCGCAGTAGACTGTAGTGGCCGCTCCCTGTTGCTGTGGAAACACAAATGAAAATATCAGAATAAACTGAAGCAACGTGAGAAAAATTACTGTTGTTCTTGTATGGAGCCTGAAGAACTGGGCAACGCTCTTCAAAGGGTCGGGGCAATACCAAAGACACCTCTAACCATCTGAGACAGACTATCAAAAGACACCATGGGATAGACTGTGAACTTGTTCAAATGGAGTTCTTCTTGTACTTGTACATCAGACATATGGCTGTCAACAATCTGCATGCTGTCATATAGGTACTTGCCAAATACTAGTCTAGGAACCACAGAGATGAGCTGGTTTATGGTGGAAGTGTTCAATTTTGGCAAGTTCTATAAAAGCTTTTAAAGGTGGCTGTCTGAATGCTGTATCTTCTCTAGGGTTCAACGGTTAGCAGGAAAACCAAGCGACAACAATAGCAATGACATGCACTTGCCGTTATCTCCTCTATAAGTAGGAAAAACAGGATATAATATCTCAGAAACTGGAACTGAGAAGCACTCAATTGGCAGGTTTATTGTATATCTCCTGTACGCCTGCCAAGAAACACAGACAATGATCAACACACACACAAAAACAGTATAGTTGTAGATACTGTACATAGCAGAAAGGAAGTGCTTTGGGGAAGTCTTGTAAAGACGACTGTGGGGCAGCCTGCCAAAACTGTCCATTCATCTCATGTCAAAGGGATTTCTGGATGTCACCGAGTCAATGGGGACTTTCTGTCATTGCTGGAGAAGGTGTCTACATGTACACACACACAAATTTAAATAAGCGATCCAGCATAAAGATATCCAATAGAGGGGTACCCAAGTTGGAGACATATACCCCAAATCTCACTATCCTCTGTGACGCATACATCATGAAGGGCCGTTCACACTGACAGCGATTTGCAAAAAAAGCAGCCTGAAGTCATTTTCATAAGTAATAAATACAAAGACCATTGGCAAGTTCAAATCAGGAGACCAATTGCTATTACGACTTTGGCAAACTCCAGCAACTTAATCGTTTTCAGTGTGAACTTTAAAGAGAGGAAGCAGTTATTGGAATTACTTTAAGATGTCAAGGTGTAATTCTGGCACCAAACTAGCAGCTACTAGTGAAATTGCGGAAAACAGTCCTCCGTTCTTCCATTGTTCGAAAATATAGTTAGTCTTCAATGTCACACCATTGGTTGAAAAAAATAAATAAATCATGTGTCATACAACTAGTTCAAGATCATAGTGGTATCAGTGTTCAGCCACGGTTCAAAGGTCAACCTAGGAATCCAACCCCTCCCATGTTAATGAAGGTCTCATGAAATGTTAAAACCACTCCTATACGCAACACGTACACTCACAGTCATGCCTCTTTTAGTGTTTATTTCCCTTGGGGTTGATTGTTTACACACAAACAAATGACTCTTCACGTCTCACAGATGCTTTGCACTTTTCCGCATTCCGCAGCTAATTGTCGGGGACGGTTAGCTATCCCGGGGTTTTATCTGTCTTGGGGAAAGAGGGACAAAGATTCAGAGGAAAAGAAAAACATGTCAGACAGAGTTAGAGTTGACGTGCAGGTTCAAATGTTTCCAGACTCGTCTTTTATGTCCCTCCTCTCACAGAAGAAATTGTCCTGCGCTACTTCACACGCAACTCCTGCAGGAAGTTAACTTCTGTGAGACGCACATGAAATAGATGGCTGCTTTATCTTCAAAAAGTGCAGGAGCGTCTCAGATCTGAAAAAAGCACAGGGCAACGTTAAGGAGATCGTCTGGCAGGCGTTTACAGGGACGTGCACCGACGGCCAACTCTTTAAACAGACGCAAATACACACGCGCCGCAACAGTACAAAGACTTTGGCTCATTTAAGGAGCCAAATCAACAGCTGTAGCTCAAGCTGGCAAAGACTGTGACAGAACGCTTGTTAGATACACACGCACACACAAACTCGCAGGAAGAAAGCCAAGGCTGTAGTCAGAAATTCAGCGAGCGAACTTCACGCGCTCATCCCCTATTTAACTCCAGTTTGTGTGTTTTTCTGTATCTGCGCGTGTCGGACCGAGCGTCTTTTGAAGTACACAGATGCTGCATGTTGCTTTGGTAAGCGCAGCAATAAACATGACATCAAAAGGATGGATCTTTCTGGAGTCTTACCTGCTTGTGCAGTGATAAGTTAATACGTATTTGAAGCTAGGAATATGAAAGGACGGAAAATGTCACTCAACCCCTCTAGCGAACCCGACGCGGTGAGTCAATATGCAAAGATGCACTTTATGGATTCACTACTCTTGTAATTACATTTAATGTTGTCACATGCACAAAAAAAGTGTTCAAAGCGGTGTGAAATTATTTCCCTGGTTATTAAGGTGCAGTTCTAATAGGGGAATCCGCTAGACTTGAGCAAATTGTCCACAATGCCTCTTAGCTTTCGATGAGCTCATTAGGAATAACAAATGTGTTCTGAAACCCAAACCTAGAAAAAAGGTTCAGAAAGCATATAAATTGCCTGCGAGTATTGATTTTCATAATGTCCCAATATTTTACACTTTTATGCATGTACATACAAGGGAAAAAACAGCCTGTGGTGGTTCAGCTCATCTTGAAAACCTGACCTGGCTGGTGGTTTAACTGGTTGGCCATCTGCTCTTCTGTCCTGACCAGCTGAGAAGTACCCAAAACCAGGGAATCAAATTAGCCCGGCCACTGAAAACCAGCTTGCTATCGAACAAACCACTTGAGGCTAGTTCTTTAGTGTCCTTCTCGTCACCTCACCTTGATTAGAATACAGTTCCAATGGCTCAAAGTTAACGTTAATACACTCCTCGCAAGCGCACATGCTCCATTGCAGCCACCACTTGGCGCTGCTAATGCCCTCTGTAATGACGCACTGTGAAGACTAGCGTGACTGAGATTACCAGCGCTAATGGATGTGGAGTGTGATTTCAGCGCTGGCTAGCGTGCTGCTGTCCCTTAGCCAAACAATGGACTGAAATGAATCCGAACCCTCTTCCAAAAGCGCTTTAGCCCATTTCCAAAGCCTGCCTAGTCTTCATAGTGGAAGGGAGAACACATGGTTAAATCCCACCAGCCCCATATTAGAGCTGCGCCAACTGAATGGGGCTAACGCAGAACTAGCAGTTAGCTTATGCGACTTTATTACAGTAATCGGCATCTGAATTACAGCTTAACTCAGATACGCTCGCCGTACAGTCGGCTCGATTGTTCAGTTGGGGTTTAGTACATGTGCTTTATTAGAACTTTGAACACTGAATACATTCCCATCAAGCTTTCTCAGATGCATCCTCACTAAATATAGATCTGCAATTGATCCATTGAGGCTCTAGACTGGAACACCATTTCCTTTATCCGTTAGCAGCAGGACAATAATAGTGTTTCTAACCATGAGCCTCCTGCTTTGGTGTATTTAGCTGAGGGAGATGGTGAGATTGGATTGTCAGACTGAATAAGAGAACATGGATCTTATTGCCGTTATGCTGAACCTCCTGGCACTTGACCCTGATGGCCCTTTTGGGCAGATAAGCTTTATGATAAAACGCATTAACATGCTGGACCAGGTACTGCTCGCATTTATCAAGAGCTCAGCCCAGAAAACCGAGATAGCGAGAGAGCTACAGATCAGTTAAAGCAGTGGTTATCAACTGGTTTCGCTTCAGGACCCAAGATTTATCATTGGGCATTAAGCGGCGTCCCAATACACGACTACAACTGTCTGTTGAAGGAAAGTCTTTAATTCATGGTTTCCCAAAGATGAGGATGAGGAATGCTGTTTTCTGCCTAATTTTGCTCGCTTTTACCAAGAAAATCCTTTGACGCCAACATCGTTTTTTCCTGTCTGTCCACAATTTGAAAAAAAAAAAAAATGGTTTGAAAGCTACCAGTTTAGGAACCCCGGAGTTGGACACAAATTGCCAAAATCGTCTGATCCATTTTTGCAGCAATACTAACAACCAAACCAAAGTAAATAAAACTAAGAGTAACACTTAAATATGTCCTCTTTCAAATAAAATGAAGGCCGAACATGGACATATGATACATCCATTCACTCCGAAGTCATGCAATAAGTACATTCGTCACTTTTACGTGCATAAATAACTAATGTCTTCCTGTATCGAATGCAATTTTTAATATAAAACCTCATGCATACAGTTCCAAATAAGTTGTTTTGTTTAGCAATAAATAACAAGGTGGAATAAGATATAGCAACTGCGATTCGCCCTTCGTGAAATCTCATTGGTCCAAAATACTGCTCCGCATAATTGTACATTTATTATCAAATATGTTCATAGTGTTTGGTTAGCGTGCTTCTTTTTGATTATGCATTATACATTCCAGAAAGGAAATGACCTACAATTTCACGCCTTCTATTTGTTTAACCCAGAATGGCGCCCCCATCATGCACTCCTGCTAAAATCTGACTGTATCTAGTGTACAAATTGTGATTTAATTCCTCTTTTACCATCAGTATTAAAGTTCTGTGCTGGCTGAGAGTTTACAGTTGGCATAGTTTTTGTTTGTTTTTGTTTTTTTCGCTGTTAACTAGTACCCCAGTTTCCCATAAGTGCTGGTGTCGCTCTACAGCGCGAACGGACATTTCTCCAACACAATGTAGAGTATCTGGCATATAGAGCATCATGTTATAATCAGCAGAGAAAATCACTTGAAATTGCTAGTGATGACCTTACTGGGTAAGAGTAATATCCCTTTGTTTCTAGAAAGGTTGTGTTGAATTTTCTGTCATTGCTGCATGTAATAGGTTGGTGTAAAGAAAAAAATGGTGTAAATTTTCCCATCATTGGTCTCATGTTATCCGCCGTCGGTACCTCTGTGTTGTACATACATCTGTAAATATCGAACAGCTATGCATGCTGACACTCTAGCAATTGTTTCAGGTACTTTTATAATCAAAAACGCATATGGCATGTGCTTAAAAAAAAAAAAAAAAAGTGAATTGAGAAAAAGATAATAAAACGATTGGTCAAATAAACATGATCTCATAAACCGATGTGAAAAATAGTGATTTTTTAATTTTATTTTAAGTTTTTTTTTTTTTGGTATAAGCAATTATATCTTTGGCTGTCATTCCCAGTGTCTTTCCCATGTTATCCTTCAGACATTTTTGTAAGAGGGTTGAGGCAAACATGATATCAACGTGATATTGGGGAGGGAGGAGGATCAATGTTAATTGTCTGGATTTTAAACAATGGCCCTACATTTCAAAACCAAACTTCATGTGCTCACAGAATAACGATGTGTATTTTATTAGTGTTTTGTTCTGTCTGTGTTAGTCTATTACAGAGTGTATCCTGGTTTTCTGACTCTAACAACCAAACAAAAGGCAAATGTCTTTTGTTTCAGCACTTTTTTTGTACATATCATGTATCTTGCTATATTCTATTATATGGCCATGCAGTGATTCCCAAAAGTATTGCGATTAGTTTTGCCTCAGCCCTATGCAACGACCTGTACATTTATAACCAAACCAGAGACTATTCTATGAAGGAGATCATGGATCCAACGGAGGAAGAGGGACTGTTTTTTAGGAATGTTTATTTTCAATTCATGACGACCATGATAGTTGGAGGTGTCTGATTTTTAATCTGTGCTAAAGATATTTTAAATTTAATAAATAATCATTGTAACAAGATGTTCAGTGGTTTGGTTCTTTGCCATGTGTTTTTCAATTCGGAGTGTTATATTTGAGTAAATCGGTTATGTATGCACCCTAAAACTGACAATAGACTCGCAACAAACACTTGGACATCTGCCAGTGATGAGTAATTCCCCCCTCATCAAAAACCTGTCTGGACGTTCTATAGAATTGCTTCAACCTAGCTGACACTTTCCATAAAGTTTACTGATTAGTGTCCTGTAAATTTAAACTAAAATTAAATACACAATTTCTCTGTTCTTCAGACCTGGATTAACGGTTTAGCTTTTCCACATGCATACACTGTCACCCAGGAAGTGATATCAATAAGACCTTTGGCAGGTAAATTTTATATTTCTGTTTTCTCAATAATTTCATACACTCTGAAGCATTCTTCAAGCTCAATCTTCAGTCAATCATGTTATTTCATTGTAAGCAAAATATCACTAAATAAATCAAATATACATATATATATATATATATATATATATATATAATTTTAGGTGAAATGTGTTCATCAGTTCCAACAAACCAACATTTCTCGCAAACTAACCTATATTCATTGCCAACCATGTTTCCAAATATGTTACTCATTTTGGTATAAAATGCATGTTGTACTTAAAGTATTATAAGATACTTCTAATGTTAATACTTTCTTTTTTTATGTAGACATAATTCTATTAAATCTACATTAAAAAATAGACAAATAAAATTAAATCATGAAAAATATTATTTTACTGTGTGCAGACATCAAAATGTGTATAATCCTCTTATAAAGCAAAAAAAACAAAACAATTTTTATAATATATAGTTTGATCTCCAGAAGAGTAAAGACCTCTTTCACTGAACTTGTTCTTAATAGTAATAATAATAATAATAATAATAATAATAAGGTTGCAGTTTATTTTACAGTATGCGTACTTACAGTACATAAGAAAGTACTGGTATTATAAGAAGTAGGTGTAGGGTAAGTACCTAATTATTATGAACTGTATTTGTTTTTTTGTTTTGTTTTAATTAAATAAATATAGTGCAGACCATTATATTATTATATCTATCTTGTTCTTGACTTAATTTAAGTATTTTTTTGGTAAAAAAAAAACAAGCTTCATAGATCTTGTTTGCCCAGTATGAACCTACACGATCCAAACCCTCAAAAGTCACATCACTATCACACAAAAGACTGAAAAACCATTCCCGACAACATTTATGCAGTTCCTCTTTTCTTTCACCTCTCTCTCCATCTGTTTTTCTGTCTTTCCCCTCGTTTTTGTTTACCTTAGCATTCAGTGGCAGTGCTCTCAGCGAGCCGACAGCTCATCTGAGCGTGCTCCGGCCAGCTGTGAGGGGGACACTGGGTAAAGAGTAAACAGCCGCGATGGCCATTCTTTCTGCCCAATGAACCGCCGGAGAGAGGATTTACACCACAAAACACACTTCACAAACTCTGAACGCACACACACCTCCACGGCCCGAGGCCCGAAAAACAGAGGAATAATGGTCTTTTCAGAGTGCAGGGGCTGGGATTGAACCATCTCCTCTCCCGAGGAGAACCGCGATAATGTACACAGTCGTCGAGCAAACAGATGAAGCAGGCGGACAACAACATGGTGCATCTACACTGAAACTGTGAATAGCCTGAAAATGAACAGGAACAGACCTGGAGGTCAAGGCAAAATGGAGGTCAAGGCACAGGGGGAAAAAAAAGTAGCTGGAGGAAAGAATACACTCGGAGTTAAATAAATCAGAGCCAAACAAATGATAAACCCTTTGAAAGAAGCAAAAGGCTTTAAATTTTACACTATAAACGGAAATCAAAGTCCTTACACATAACTTTGTATTAAAACAGTGCCTACTTTTATCAGAGTGTATAAAGTGCGTATATAATGTACGAGCACATCTCTATCACAAGCTCCAAGCTTTAAAAGATCACAATTTCAACAATTTTATGCAAAAAGGTGAACAACAAAAACTGGACAGAGTCCTTTCGGTCTCGCTGTTGTCCTCTAAGCGACGAGAATCTTTCTCTTCACCTCCAGAAGGGAAGGATGGTAAAGGATGATCAATGTGCGTGCAGGACTGCCGGTGAATGAGGCTTGATGATTACACTCTCGTATTCTTTTGTCAGGGCCATAAGGTAGCAGGACCTTGCCCCACCACATGCATTAAATCCTATTAAAATCGCCTTCATTATAGCGGAGGCCTGTGTGTAATGGAATGGGGAAAGGCGCCCTCCGTCTCCCCCGAGTCTCGTTCTACTGATGGTGGAGCCCATTCCCACAAACCCATTCTCACTCTCTCAAGGGTGAGTAATAACATTCATGTTGGCGAGGTGTGCAAAGAGAGCGACCCATGTAGATTTCCACAGCCTTAGGACAACCAGCTAAACACCAGATTTGTCTTGCTATTTTATTATATTTCAGCTCTTTATTTTATTTTTTTAAATTAAAGCTTTCTCTAGAACACATGCTCAGAAAACAGACAACACAAAATACTTTAGAAATATTACAAATGTCTCGCACCGATAGCCTCGTGGGCAGCACGCCAACATTTAGCGGCGTTGGGCTTCAGGTGTCGCAAGTTCGAGTCCAGACTTGCAAACCTTTCCCAATTTAGTCCCCTATCTCTACCGTTTCACTTGTCACCTGTCAACATTGATATATCGTATCAAATAAAGAAAAAAAACGGCAAAAAATAAATCGTAATTTTTTTTTTTTTACAAATTTATTTATTAATGCTGTCAATTGGTTAATCGCGATCACATCCAAAATAAAAGTTTTTGTTTACATAATATGTGTGCAAAATGTATATTTATTATTTATATATGAACACATATACATATTTTGAAAATATTTACATTTGCTTACATTTATGTTTTTATATTCCTATAATTTATATTATATATAAATATTTTTTAATATATAAAAAAAATTCTGAAATATATACATGCACGTGTTTATTTATATATACACAATAAATATACATGGTACAACAAAGATATATTATTTAAACACACACACTATAAGTCATTTGTACAATCTGACATGTGCTTAAAATTGAACTGGAAATTAAGTAAGGGCATACGGTGAGAGGAGAACTGGCCCAAATTAAGTCTGGTTTCACCCAAAGTTTGTTTTTCTCCATTCTTTCATGGATGGGGTATTGGTTCCTTGCCGCTGTTGCCTCTGGCTTGCTTAGTTAGAGGCACCTAATTTCTAATGATTTGTTATTGTTTTGATTTCAGAGATGTCTCTGCATTTAATAAATAAATAGTTTAATCTTGTACTGTATATATACGTTTTATTAATTTTTTTATTTCAATTGAACACTTGTTTAACATAATAGGGATAACAGCTTGCATTTCAGGCTTTTCTGGACACAAACTATGGAGTTTTGTTCCTTTTTGTTACATTACAGGCCCTAGTCCCCATCCAGTTTTATTGCACGGAAAAGAACAGCATGAACATTTTTCAAAACTTCTCTTTTTGTTTTTTACAGTAGAAAGCAAGCCATGTGGCTTTGGAATGACATGAGTGTGTGTAAAGGATGACTTTTCTTGTTAACCGTTTAATAAATGCCCCTGTTATTGTAAATAAAAAGCACTTGGTATTCTGAAGTCTAATTTCTGCAACACAAGTGCATTTTCAGTTTTATCTGAAACAGATGAAAGCGAATCTGGCAGTGTTTGGTGTGTGCATCACAGCAGTTTGAAAATGAAATGTCTGGTTAGTGGTGGTAAAAGGTTAATGCTCACGTTTGAAAATAATATAGCACTTACATGAAACCCTACCCTATTGCCAACCAATAGTGTTAACAAAAGCAAGCGTGAGATAAAAACACATTTGTTCAAACATCCATGTTTTTTATCATGAATAGTGTTTCATGGGACTCATTTACCCGGAATCAGTTCATATCATTCAAAATACACAGAATACGCAGTGGATCAATGAAGAAAGATGATTTTTGCCCTCATAACAATGTAGTTGACATCTACAATCAGAGGCAAACTAGACCACACTAACCAGACATCCCTCAACCCTTTGGTGTGGACAGATAAATTACTCATCTCTAGATACGAGGGTCTTCGGTTAGACTCTACATTTCAGGTTAGACACTCTCTATATGACACCAGAGACGCTAAAAGCGAGGTCGACGCAGAGAGAAAAGGGCACCTAGCGCTCAGACAGAGTTCACAGCGGTGTAAGTAATGGCCAATCACTGTGAAAGAGCCTCAGCTCGTCCACTCAAAGCAAACACAAGAAAGCGAGAAAAGTGAAATCGGACACAGTCTGACAAATAGAGCGAGTCGGGAAATAGTGGCAATCGTTCAGCAGTCTATCCTGGCTCTCTCTCCAGGAGAACATCGCCCCGGCGCGGAGCGCATGTTAGATGAAGGGAGGGGGACGGGACGGGACGGGATGGGAGGGGAGGGCTGAATGAGCGTGGGGGTATTAGGACACGGAGCACCCAGGGGGAAAACGATTGGACTCGGAAGGACTTGTGCAGCCACTGTGAAACTATCTCGTTTTTATCTTTCGGAAGGACTTCCGAGGTGATCCGAAGAACGTAATTATTTTCAGCTAATAAAAGCAACATATGCTAAGACAATAAAAGTCCTTATTGGACATCTATTCATTAAAACGGGGGGCTGTAAAAAGAGGGGAACTTTTGCATGCGGACGGGATTTAAAACGAATGGGGAAATCAGCTTTAAGCCGGGCGTTCGGCTGCGCTCTGAAATGAGCTGAATAAAACATTAGAGGGGTGTGGGTTTATTGGGCGTACTCGCAGCTCTCAAAGATCTTTGAAGGAGGAAGAAATTGGCAGCTATTTAACCCTGCTCATTCATTTCCGCAGAAGGTAATGACTGCGGGTCACCGGAATAAAGAAAGTCGGGGAAAAAAAAGAGTCCGGTCTGGTTGTGACTGCAGGTCTTTGGGGTTTGATAAAGGAGCTTAAAAGTCTCTCATCTTCTGCACCTGTGTCCACTTCAAAAAGCCCCCTCATTCTCTCTCCTTCACTTAGACGTCATTATATTCTTTCCAAAAGAATATGTTAAAGTATGGCTGAAGGCACGATTTGATGATATTTGATAGTGCAGTATCTGAAAGTGGCTTAATAATGGACCGGTGACTGCGGCACACACCCACACACACACACACACACACACACACATTTCACCCCGAATCTAAGAAGAAGAAAAATGTACGTAAAAAATCATAGTTTTATCTTTATGACTGCTTTTATTATCGAGGAAAGTAGCGTGGAATAATTTCATAGCAGTGGACCATTTGAAAATTATTTACCTATTCATATCTCAAAAGGGCAGTATTTTATGTATAAATGTAATATTAATAGAGTGATATATTATTTGTGTTATTAATGTACTGTATAATATATGTATAATGTACATTAATAAAAATATGTGTGTGTATTTATTATGTATATACACATGGGAAAATGTGTTATATATTAAATATATAGTTTTAAATAATATAATAATAATAATAATAATAATAATATATTTTTAAAAATATGTGTGTGCGTTCATAAATATTAAAAATAAACAAATACACACATGTTAAACAAAACTTTTTTTTGGATGTGATTGTTTCACAGCACTAGTACATTATATAGTATACAGTAGTCAACATTTGAAGTGGATCAAAAACTTTTATCAAAGTGGTCCACATCTCTAATGTATAAAAAAAAGAATGAAAATGACAAAAATGCAACCAAATAAAAAAATGGAAGTCAAAATATTGTAAATATAAAATATGACGTGATACTGTATCTCAGTGACAGTTAAGTAACACAAGCGCTGCTTAATACATTGAAAGAAAAGATCTAAAGGGCAGATTATTTTTAATAGAAACATTTTGTAAAATTCTAAACACCTTTACTTTTGTTTTAATTTCACTTACTGTTTTATATTTATGAGAACAAAATGTGCCTCTAATACATGCAAATCAAAACAAGTGTGTGTTCTGCTTAGCATACCACCTCACTACTCTATAGTGTACACTGCAGTATATACTATAATTATAATTACACTATATGCACTTCATTTGTCAAAATACACCACAGCGCATTTTGTGAGTTACTCCCACAATGCACGTTTATGAACAGGCTTTTGGATGTAACTTTTTAGACTATTTATTTACTCAGACAGAAAAGAGACTCAAATTAATTACATTTAGTTTTATTAAAACACATTATTTATATAATACATTATTAGGTTTTATTTAAAGGTCCAGTTCTGACTTTTACCAAAGCATTAACTACGACTTTTGCTTCAATAAACTCCTAATTTACTGCTTTGATGTAGCTCATGCAGAATATGTGCTTTATAAGTACTAATAAACAGCTAATATGTTTATACAACCAGTTAATAGGGAGAACTACTACAGTGTTACTGTATTAAAAGCTCATAATGCCGCTCATAATGTCACTGTGACAATGTAGTTTTGTAAAGTTGGTCTCTGCATGGTTTCCTTGCTATTTCAAGCAGCCGGTGGCAGTGTGCACAGTAAGCAGCATGCTTGCGCTCTGTCCAGCAAGACGGTAAGGCCCAGCGCTGGAGATAGTGTGTGATCAGTGCACCTGATTGCTGTGTAATGGAGGTGTTGGGACGCTAGCGAGCAGCTCAGAGGCCCAGTATAGCTAAGCTCAGCTCAGCTAAGTCGAGCCCAGCAGAACACAGGTGGATTAATAAGGCCAAAGACAGGTGCTCTCTACTCCAGAGCGCACACCGCTCTAATTGGTCTCATAAGACCCCCTGTGCTCAGAGACTGTGCTGCTGTCCTGAAGAATTCCTTCACACACACACACACACACACACACAGGTGTTAGACAGACGACTAACACTCACAGTCTCTCATTAGCAGGGTTGAGGAGTGTCTACCTTAATAAAGTCATTATCACACCTGTGACTCCAAGCTGAGAGACAGACAACCTGAAACACACACACACCGAAACAAAACAACTAAGGATAGATGATATAACTGTTACTGTAATGAATAATAATAATAAACACACACACACACAATGCAACAATTTGCACAGTTCTGCTTTTGTTACAATATTTGCACAACATATTATATTTTATATTTACATTTAATTTCACTCTTTTTGGAATATACTCACACACACACCTTTGCATTTAATATTAAATGTAAAGGTGTGTGTGTGTGAGTGTGTGTATTCTAAAAAGAGTGAAATTAAATCAAATATTTTTAATCATTAATCAAATATTAAACAGTACTAATTCATTCAACACAAACACAATGTATGCATAATTAATTTTAACTGTAGAATTTACATATTTGTTTATTGAGTAATAAAACCTTACATCAAAAAACAAAACAATATGCAGACAGTGTTGTGTTGCCAAAAATAGGCTGTTTATTTTAGGAAAATGTGTTTAAATTTTGTCTATTCTTTTGGGTTTCCTAGGCACTGATAGACATAGTGAAAAGAAAGAGGAAATGCAATCAGGTTGCAACTGACCGCCCATTTTCCTATATAAGCACAATCTCTGGTGCATGTGGCACAGTTCTGACAAAATGATTTAATTAAAGGTTCAAGTGATTTTAGAGAAAATGAAAAAAAAAAAAAAATGGTAGGCTTTTCAGATCGTTTAAAAAAAGATATTTTTGTTCAGTTTTCAATGTATTTTTTGTTGCACTTCTGACACTGTTCCTTTCCAAAATATAACCATCAATCTCAAATTCACACCAGTGGCCGTGCTAAACAAAACTTTCATTAATATGAATTACTTTTTTCAGCTTTTGACTTGAAGGTAACAAACTAGCGCTGCAGCAAAGCGTAGAATAGTGGAGTTAATGAACTGAGCAAACAGATTATTTTCCAATAGCAAGAGAGAAGTGTTGACACAATACAGTACAAACCCGCTGCAGAGAGAGACGGTTCAGCGCGATTGTCCCGCCACAATAAGATCATCTCTTCCTGACAATGGTTAGAGTAAATTACAGAGGCCTACTGAGACATATATTATGCGCTCCTGGTATTGCGTGCTGGTTAGACGCTTTGTACCGATGATACAATTACATGGAAATTCAAAAGAAAATGCAGAGAACGATATGTGGAAAGCTATCAAAATAGTATCAAAAATGAAAATAATGAAGGCTCCTGTGCGCCAAACAATAACAGGAAAAGTTTGCGCTCTTTTCTATCGAAAGAAACATTTATACGAAAGCATTTTGATTATTCCTTGTCTGCTCTCCCGAATCTTTTCTCGTCTCGTGGGTCCGTGGAGGTCGTTGGTGGGACTTGATCTTAAATAAAAAAGTATTGCTGCACCATTAAGCGCGGCTAGTAATGATATTAATTTGCCAAGACTGTGTCATTTTCACAGGAGAGCAACTAGCAGAAAACATTATGAAAATGTCGGAGAGGACTGGTAATTGAGTTGATTAGTGTGACCTTGGTTGGGAAGGTAATAGAGGGGCGAGTGAACGAAGCGTGCGGGCTAGAGTTATGACCCTCTCTCTCTCTCTTTCTCTGTCTATCTCTCCTTTAGCTCCGTGAGGAGCAGGGTTCGCTATTTGTTGGGGGTGACTGGGAGCGGCAGGCGCTCGTTCTGACAGAGTAATACGCCGTGACTAGCCGAGCTTGTCGTGCTACTTAGCGCTTTTTCCCAGAGAGTAATGAGGGTGCGAAAAGAGGGGCTCTGTGCTCGTTGTAAAGGCTTGGGCCAAGCCTAGCGCTGGGATTAGCCAATTCAGAGCCAAAAACGAAAAAAAAAGCTTTGCATTTAGAGTAGATTGCAGAGAGCTTGGCTACGGACAGCAGAGCGAATCCATAAAAAATAAATACAAGACCAAAGGAAAAGTGTCTAAATGATTTAGCTATTTGTCTATATTTGTACGAATGAACGTATCCCGTTTGTTTCAGTTTCTAGCATCACATTTGTGGACCAACCAGACTCTTTATGATATCAAAACACAACACCACCAGAAGCACCGCACAAAAAGTCGATGTTTGCATCATTGCAGTATCGGCCCAGAGTAGCTGCTGCTGCTCAGAAAAGTGGTTCACTTCTGTTTTACGACTTTTATGGGGTAATGAAACTAATGAGCTGGTGCCCAACCCCCTCCATTTCCTCCATGCTGACTGTGTGTCTGTCAGGAGCAGCTCATAGTCCAAACGGCAAGCCATCAAACCCCAACAAACCCTAGAGTTTAAACGCTTAAGTTTCACAGTTAATTTATATAATATAATATTTTTATAATCATATTATATACTTTATATAATATTGTATTATATACTTTAAAATTTTTATACTAGTTTTAAACGTATTATAAGCAACATTATGAAATAACTGTCATGTTCAGCACAGTGTTATTTTTAAAGAGTCATATCAATCCATTTTATAGCTTTTCATCTTCATATATTCTTTCTACATGCACTTTCATGACATTCAACTATTCAACAACAGCAATAGGTCGATAATAGCCAAAAACTGAATCTATACACAAAACTACATGAGCAAGATGCAGCCCACCTAAATACGCTCACCCTTCATGATACTCATGCCGTGATGGACACATGGATCAAAACATAACAAGTAAATGAGCCGTAGACTCATTCCCAACCCTCATTGAGTCACATCAGCAGATCGGCCTTGTGCCAATTACCAACCAGGAATTGCTGGATATTAGAAAGTGAAACATATTTATCAAAACTGGATGGGCAAAGGAGTTCATGCTGGTTTATACAGCAATATATATAGTGGAGCCGGTAGGAGTATATTGACTGATATTACCGGTGGCCAACATATTCATATTTACATTCATTAATTTGGCAGATACTTGAATTTAAAAAGAAAATTGAGAACAAAAAAGGAGAAGCAATTAATTTAAATGAAACATTACTAACCTAGCAATTTTTGCAATTCAGATGATGAAATATAATTTACACATGTACTTGTATTTGTAAGTGTTAATATTTAAGTGCACAGTATGATACATAATTTCATCATTAAGAATATTTAACAAATATATATATATATATATATATACACACACACAATATCCTTACACATGGTCCTTCCTATTATACTGCTATTTACCAAATAAATAAACTTATGGACGTGAACACTTCATTTTCAGTTAGAATTATCAAATATGATATGATACTGAAGACATGCAGCTGGGTAAGTTGGTTGCTTGGGACAATGGTCAAATGAGCAGTTTATCCCTCATTATAAAAATTATTTGACTGCAGAATTACACAACTGACCGACCAGAATCAGCATTTCACAGAGCCGTGCAATAAACACATATACGTAGAGGTGTGAAAGTGTCTCAAACACATTTATTTACAGAGAAACCCAAATTACTGGCTACAAAGCCAAACACACAGCCAATACATACATCCACGTGTGTGAAGTGGCGACAGGGGCCAGACAGTGTTTTGTCCTTATCAGCTCCTGCCTGCCCATTGACCCAGCAGCTGACAGACCTGACCACAGCACACACACACACACACACACACACACACGCAAACACCCGCCGTGCCGCATACATTACTGCTGACACTCCACATTTAATTATGCTGCTGTCAGCCGCGGCCCCTCTCCTCAAATTCATTTTAATAAACTTTCTCTATGGCTCCGTTTCTTCTAACCACTCTCTCTCTCTCTCCCTCTCTCTCTCTCTCTCTTTCTCTCTCTCTCAAGGTTAGTGCTCATGGAGTCACCTTCAGTGTCGGCCCCTAGGGCTATCACACACACACACACACACACACACACACACCAACCTTCTCTCTTGCAAACACACTTGCATGTAAAATTGTCTGAGAGTCTGATAATAATTGACAAACATTCAGGCCATTCACATTTTTATAAAACACAATTTTATAATTCAACGTCCCTAAATTACTTACACTTTATTGTTGTAACACTGAAAGTGAAAAGAGATAGTTAGACAGACAGATTCTTTCAATATTCAGAGGCTTTAAGTGCAGTGTATGTTGAGAGGTTTTTGTGAACTGCTCCTAATGATTGAGATTAGTCTATTACAGCTGTGACCTTTCTCTGTCTGTAGACCTTCTAATAGCAAAAAGGGCCTCACCCTAAAACAGACATTAAGAGCAGCAGAGGAAATGTATTCTTTCATTAAAAACATCTTGCATTATTAATTCTGCTTAATATATTCAGCATGCAACCTTTGCCGTGTGTGTGTGTCGTGGGACAAGGAGAGATTAGAGAATGACAGAATATAATTGGACGGACAAAAACACACAGAATAAATCTCA
>JAUCMT010000059.1:14089143-14102021 GCA_032357475.1 Enteromius thamalakanensis
ACATTTCAGATCGATTCTGAATCGTTGCAAATGAGAATCTAGATTTTTCTGTGAATCGATTTTTTGGCACACCCCTAGCCCCAATCCTGGTGGACACATTGAATTGATCAAATTGACAAAGACATTTGTAATGTTACAAAATTTCTATTTCAAATAATATTGTAATAAACCTATATAACCATACTAATAAATAGTGTTGTGTTTTCACTATCTTTTGGATATTAATATCCAATGTAGAGTTGATAGTTATGGTTATTCAGTTACTTTGATCAGCCATAATACACTGTGTAAAAATTCTCTATAAATATTATAATTATTTCACTTTGCGCAAAATTTACCTTTTCCCCTTACTTGTATTTTTACTTATTTTTGCCAGACATTTTTCAACAAAGAAATGCATTTTAGAATTATTTAATTACAAATAAGTATCTATTTAATCTCTTCCATATTGTATTTTATTTATTCATTAATTTTTTAGTACAATAATAGTTTGCATTGTAAGTTTTATACCCTAAAAAAGAAATGGCAAGTAACACCGAATCAAATGCAAAATTCTATAAAATTAAAACTGTATACTAAAGATTTTAAATTTTTTAAAACAGTATTTATCGGTGCAGATAGTAAGCATTTTTATGGTTTTATGACAGTATTGAACAAAGCAAAATCGCATCAAATTTTAAAATCTGACATGCAGGAGCTCTTGTTATTGTTCATTTTGACAGAAATTTGAATTATTTTAATTAAATTGTCTGTTACATAGTCTATATCAGTTAAAAATATCGGTAATCGGTCTACCTGATCTGTAATATTCAGTATCAGCCCTGAAAGACCCCTAGCTATGGTCTATTCTACACTTTTACACTGTATGCAAATTTTCTAATTCTCACATTGTCGGAAAAAAATGACTGCACCAACATTAACACTAGAGGTGTTGTTGGAAGTTGCTTACGGGCCCAAGTTAAAAGAATCTGCATATATGAGCTTCGTTTTGCAGCTGCAATACAAATTTTGTCACAAATATGGGAATTGCTGAAAAAACAAACATCGTTCACAGTTTTGCGATTCAGCCACATGCAGTACTAAACGGCAACAGGCAGCTTCAGGAGCGTTTAGTCTGAAAATGTAAATGAAAGCCTGTGTGGAGCTGCACTGGGAATGAGCCGGGCCTGCAGTGAGTCTAAAGCCCGGCCCAGTGCTTTTAATTAGTTTAATTGCCCTGCTCAGAGCGGCTGCCAAGACCGAGCGTCACTGCCGTCCAGAAGTCGAGACATCACACCACACCATTCAACATAAACATACAACACACACAGATGTGTTTTAGCTAGCAGGCAGAGACGGTTCTCAGATTAAGCTGTCAACTGGAGATAAAGCAATTGCGCATCTATCAGCCATACTTCACACACAACACTGGGGGCGTCTCTGAGCGCGCACGTGTGTGTGTGTGTGTGCACACAAACACACAGATTCACAGCTGGGCTCGAAACAAACCCTCAACAGTTATCGTCTCTGTTAGCACTGTGTCAGACTGCGTGTCAATACACAGACCGCGGGCAGAACGTGATGGTGAAGTAGTCACAGCAAGAGGTGGATAAAGAGCAGCCACCTCCCTCAGGGCTTCAACACCCTCGTACACACCGGAAAACAGCGACAGCACATCTGGATCTGTCTGTACGCTGTCTCTGTATGTTACACCTGGCAGGGTGTGTTTAGAGAGCACTGATCAAGAACAACAGTGTTATCTTAAATTATTTTAGGGTGGAGCCTAATTTATTGATTGGATTGGATCACAGAAACAATGCTATGATATTGTCAGTGGATATTAACCAAACAGACAAACGGTTAAAATTGGAACATTTTGATAAATTATTGAAAATTATTTTCTTGGATGGCAAATTTGTTTAAATTAAACACTTATATATATATATATATATATATATATATATAAAAAGAATATATATATATATATTACCGTTAAAAAATTTGGGGTCAGTAAGATATTTAATGTTTTTTTTTTCTTTTGCTTATCAAGGCTGCATTTATTAGATTAAAAATCCAGAAAAAACATTTTAAATTTTTAAATTAAAATTTACATTTTAAAATATATTCACACAGAAAACACTTAAAGAAATAATATTTCACAATATTACAGTTTTTTTTGGATTTGTAATCTTATAAATGCATAAGCAGAAGAAACATCTTTAAAAACCATTAAATAATTTTACTGACCCCAAATTTTTGAATGGTAGTGTATATGTGTATATATATATATATATATATATATGATGCTCTCAACATTTCTCCTTCACTCTCTGTCACACAGGCGTGTGTTGATCTCAAATTACTTGAGCTGCTGTAATGGTAGTATTATCTTAAGAGTCCACAGGTGAGTGTACTTAGAAAACTCAGCTAATGAGATTAACACACACACACACACACACACACAGAGGTTAATCTGATTGTGCAGTACTGTTGATGAACAAGATGGAGAGATTTTGAAGGGTGGAGAGCTGATGAAGTTGAGTGCCAAATGAAGGTCGAAACACCAAACAACTTTTGAACGATGGATGCCGATGATGATGATTAAAATTATTATTATTAAAGAGCTATTGGAGATGCCTTCAGCAAAATGAATAAATAAATAAACCACTACAAAACAAAACAAAACAAAACAAAACAAAACAAAACAAAACAAAACAAAACAAAACAAAACCACAAATATGGCTTTCCTTGGAACAAAACAAAACGAAATTAAATTTAACAAAACAAACAAACAAAAAACACACAAAAATTGTTTCCCTTGAAACAAAACTCAACAAAATAAAAACAAACCAAATATGATGCATGGCATTTGGACTGCGGTAAAGTTTTTATTGTAAAGTATGCCATTAGAAGGGTAAAATGTTATGGTTTCTTAAAGAGATAGTTCACTGAAAACATTTAATTACTACATGATGAAATCAACCTCAAGCTCTAAATGACTTTCTTCTTTCAGGTGAATATTTTTTTTCCAACGTCACCTGATGAAATCCCACTTCCTCTGGAAGGCACATTTGCACGGTTTACAAAGTTTTAGATATAGATATGCTTTCACACAAACACAAAAATTCACTTCAGAAGCTCTTTATTAATGTCTTATAGCCAAGTGGAGCACTTTTTACAATGGATGGATGCACTTTTACTGGACTTCATCCATCCAACCCCATTCACTGCCATTATAAAGCTAGGACATTTCTAATATAAATCTGACTCAATTCGTCTGAAGGAAGACAGTCATACTCAGCTAGGATGGCTTGGGGATAAGTGAATTTAGTTTTCATATTTGGGTGAACTATCCCTTCAATGCATATATGAAAAGGCTGAAAACAGGTGCTTCAGAAGAAACACTGAACAGGTGATATTTAGGCAGCCCATTCCATCCATACCATGATTACCTGTTGTGTAGAGCACAAGACTGGCAGCTATAAACCCTATTAGCGTGATCTGAGAGAGCACAGGCTCTTCTACACTCATACAGGATGAGTGATTGGGGCCGTTTTAACAAGTCAAGTTTAACAAATGAGCTAATATCAGTTTTCAAAGCACGGTACACATCCAATCAGTCAAATGGCCCCGGCCGATCGCGTGGGGGTTTTAAGTGTGTACTTGTTTAAAACAATCTTCAGTTCCTGCGTGTCATCGCGTAAACATTCATCACGGTGACAGAGGCACATTCGCGACCCCCCAATATCACTCTGCCGGGGCCTCGGCGGGCTGTCAGAGGAACAGTTGTCTTTAATTATGCCTGCAGATAAAGCCCGACGTGGACAGAGGCTGCAAGATTAACTGGGGTCCTATTTGATCACATTTGACTAATTTCAGGCATAAATCTTCAGCGGTGCGGACGCACGGCGAGACTATTAACCTGGAATTGACAAGTTTGTTTTCCCCTTTAAGTCTCAGCAAAGAAACGTTCGAAATAGGAAAACGCCAAATGCGCGACTGTAGCATAACACGATGCCTCTCGTCTTTTTAATACGCAGTAAGAATCTGCACGGCTTGTTTTCATTCAGCCTTTTGAAATAAACTAAAAGATTAAAGATTAAGCGTTCATCGCAGAGAATTAGGTGGGTATGCAAATAATGCCAAAGTGTTGCTTGCACCCATGAAATGAAATGAAAAACTAATTAGCTGGAATTTGCATTTGAACTAATTGGATCTCCGTTTAACGCGGCAGAGTTCAACAGTTTAGAATTCAATCTGATTTGCTCTCTGTCTTAATTCTCGGTGTGAGGAGATAATATAATTTGCATAATTTGGATCTTATTTGCGACTGTAAGAGTCAGAGGGGGACAGTCTACTGAAGACGCTGCGAGAATTTATGGCCGAGTTTCATTGTAAGTGAGCCTCACTGTGCTGCACTCGCTCTGCAGAGATGAGCACTTCTGATCTAAACACCCTACTAGAAGATATACATCACTACCACTGCATTCTCATGTGTTCATAACGCAATCAACACTTCAATGTAATTGTAATATAGCATTAACTGTTACAGGTAACTCGTTTTTAATAATAATAATAGTTAATATGTTAGTATTATTTTAAATCATTTAATTTTAATAATAAAAACCATTTAAAAATAATACTTTTCATAAGATTAAAAAAAAAAAAAAATCTATGTGATTTTAATAAATGCATCCAAATCTGTCTAAATAAATGTGTCTAAAAATTTGCACTTAAGAACTTGTTTCATTTCACAAAAAAACTACAAAACGTTTTTGTTTCACCATGCGTTCTTGATATAACAAACCAAACTAAACCAAACAACAAAAAACAAAACACAACAGTTCTGGAAATATTTTGTTTCACGGTGGCTTCATAATTTACCAAAAAACAAACAAAAACATTTTGTTTCACAATTCCTCAATCATTACACAAAACAAAACAAACAAACAAACAACAGGGTTCCAATGATTTTGGAAAGAATTATTTCACAAAAACAAAAATCTTTGATCATCTTCAGAATACAAAGGGGATCTTTGAAACACTTTTGGTTCACTATGCCCTTATCATTTAACAAAACATAAAACACGTTTAGTTGTTTTTCCATCCTTACTTTGTAATATTGACTATTCAGAGAGCCTCTAAATCTCACACACACCTCACTTTACATGTCTTTACGTGTCAAGTCTCTCTCTCTCTCTCTCTCTCTCCAGTACCGTCCGTTTCCATATTTCATCCGCCACCCTTTCTGTCATGACTGGAAGCACTGAGAAGCCCCTCAACATTGTCCCTGTTAGTTTAGCAGCCTTGCCTGTGGGCGGCACACTGTGAAGCGTTAAAGCAGGTGTCACGCTCAGGAGATATATATACGACAGGCCGAGTGCAATAGCATTGATGCACTGTAAATGGCCTCTGTGTACACGGCATGTGTGTATAAGACAGCACTACTACTGTGTCTACTAGAGAGAGAAACACTGGCCTGGAGCTTATCTACACCAGATTAAACAGGCTGTGTGGGATCGTAAAACAAACCCTCAGAAACACACACACACTCGCAAGCACTTCGATTCATATTTTTGCTCTGTCAAAACAGTAGGCAGCACTTTAAGAAACACGCCATTCCAGAATAAATCCAAGACAAACTCGGCAGCAGAAAAACCTATTTACAGTATGAACAAGTGACAAATACATGAAATAACAAAATCAAAGAACAAAAGTGTGTGATGCGTCAGAGTAAATCTGGGCAAAACAAGTTACTTAGATTATGAAGCACGGCACAGACTTTTCAATGACTTCAAACTGTTATTGACTTAATACGTGAATGCAGTTTCTTTGACGTGGAAACCTTTTCATTTTTTCACTCAGTCCATCAAGATCAGACACTGCATAAATACACTTGAGAGCTGCATTACAGTACAAATATGAACTAAAAGAAAAATGGAATAATTAGCCTCAGAAACAAAGCTTAGGTATTTTAAACTTATATTTAAATCATTTTAAAACAGAACTTTCCAAAATAACGTAAAAGACAAAAAACAGTCATAAATTAGTTATTAAAAATATACTTT
This sequence comes from Enteromius thamalakanensis, assembly GCA_032357475.1. NCBI lineage: Eukaryota > Metazoa > Chordata > Actinopteri > Cypriniformes > Cyprinidae > Enteromius > Enteromius thamalakanensis. The sequence continues at coordinate 14,095,191 of JAUCMT010000059.1, forward strand.
TTTTTTTTACACTGTCAAACTTAGATCGTCTAATGCCTTTGAAAACTCAAAACTTAAAAATTTCATGAATTTTTAAAAAGTAATATGGTGAAAATATCAATAAAAAGTGATACATTTGTTTATTTTTACAATACATGATATGTACAGATTTTAATCATTATTTCTTAAAATAATAATATATAAATAAATAAATATATACATTATATATATATATATATTTGTTTTTATTTTATTTGTTATTAATTCATAAATTAATTTAGTAATTCATACATATTGCATCTGTTAACACTTTATTTTATGGTGTCATTATTACTTTACATATACTATTATAATAACAATAAGCTATGCATAATTACATTCAAGTATCCCTTTTTTTATAAAGTAACTTTTCAGAACTTATTAAATGTTGTTATTTAAATGTTACATTGTATTCCTTTAAACCTTTTCATAAAAACAAAAAATAATAATAATGATGACTGGACAGTTTATCATCCTGTCCTCAAAAATAAAATACATTTTAATTCAGACAACAAAAATAAAAATAAATAAAATATCACAGAAGAGGTCATTCCAAATCGATGCATTTGTTATGCAGTTTTGAATTAATTTTAAACTAAACTAAACTAAACTAAAAATAAATCATAACTTGCAAATAAAATCCTATAACATTCAGAAGTTTAATATTTCACTCAACATAGTTTGATGGAATCAAAACGCAGTTATGTCATTGACTATTTTTGTGTGCTCTGTTGTGGTTTTTCCACTTATTAGACTGTCTTTACGTTAGCATGATGCTAATGCGGAGTCTCTCCCGTGCAGAGCACTATTAATAGTAAGCACTGCCTACGTAGAGCGTTCCAAATCAGTCACTGATGAGGTTCCGTCTACGTAGGCAGCCGGCAGCGAGGCTCTACGTTTCAGAACAAGCTATTGTTTCCATAATTACAAACACATACCCACGCTTGCAGAAACACACATTTGCACATGTACACACGTGGCATTCCTCCAAATAAAGCATGCAAATGCCGTGTTGGAGAAATGTGGCCCAGAGTGCATAATTTAGCAGAAAAGGTGGCGGAGAGAGGGGGAAAGGCCGTGATTATGTGTACAAAACAAGAGGGACAAAACACTAGAGACAGGCATAATAACCAAACATGAACTCTCAAACCCTAATGATGACACCAGGGACGAGAACAGTTGCTGCTGAACCAAGCAGAAAATTGCTGGTCATTTGTAAACAGGTAACGATGCGGGCCAGGTGTGTGAGCATATGTAGCCGAGCGAGGACACAGAGAGTGTGTGTGTGTGTCCGGCGTGGTCAGCTGTCAGGCTCATTAGCAGAGTCGCTGCCCACTCGGATGACTTCATCTTCACCGTGATACCGCTGGACCGCTCTCTGTCTATATGCTGTCCATCTCTTCTATAGCTGGAGCAGGATTTAGATGTAGGTTTCTGTGTTTATACTGAGAAACGTGCTAATATTAGATAATTAGAAATGATAAGTGAGACCCCTAGTGATCTGGTTATAGGCCCGGAGCCCTATAGTGGTCAGTTCACAATGAAAAGGTGCTTAGCTTCCTTCAGCCGTCTCTTTATTTCCTCCTGATAGTCTGAGGCCCCAGCAAAATTCACTCTTTTATTTTTTAACCAGATACACATATTTAAAACTAAGGGAAACAAATAAAAAATAAAAAAGGCACACTTGATTTCGTCTTTATCTCTGTTTCGATAATTAAAATAAAGCTGAAAAGAAATGTTATATAAAATTTTAGATGAAAAACTTAACACTTAGAAAACACTTAAAAAGCGGATACGTTTCCTTGGCTAAATACCGAAAGGTAAATATAATTAAAATATTACCGATTATAAATTAACTAAAAAAAGTATCAAAACTTACAGTAACATTTTAATAACTCTAAAAAATCTATTCAATATATATATAACAGCATCAGTATACTAATATAGAAATTTTAGTCATTTTGTTGTGTTCGACATGTTTATTACTTTATTTAAATATGCTTATATATATTTAATTAATGTTTATTTATATTTTGGAATTACTTAGTACATGAAGTTAAGCTAAAACGATAAATCTTACGAACTACTGTAGCTGAAATACAACAAAATAGAAAATAGACATTAAGCATGTTTTATTTAATTTATGTTTATTTTGTCTTTAAGTAAATGGCATTGATTGGGTTAAGCGAACTGCAAACTCTTGAAACAGTATATTACTAGCATTAATAATATTTAAACAAACAGCCTACCAATATTTCTATTTATATATTAAAGGGCAATCTATCAAATACTGACAGCTACTGGTGTGTACGTAAAATCACACAAACAGTAAGAAAAAGAAAGCTCTAGTAGTCACGCGTGATAAATTTGAGCACGTGTCTAATAATAGAGAGGTTATGATGATAAAATGAGAGGTATTGGGCATCTCAACATGGCAGTACAAGGTGACCCTATCCATTGAAAATAAAACAGCTTTTATTAGCCATTTATTCACGCATTCATTTTAAAGGATACACAACTTTTTTTCCCTCTCTCTCTCTGTTAAGCGTAACTTCAAGAAAGCCAAACGGGCGGGCACGGGCACACACACACACACACACACAGATAGATGCAGAGGTTAAACTGCTGTCAGAGTGTATGGTGCAGTGCTGAGCGCGGCATTAGATCACACTCACTCACAGAAACATTGTAAAGGCAGTCAGGCATAACAGAGCCACCCGCTGGGCCTACAGAAGCCGTTCAGACCAGACGCCTGACAAATGTGTGCACTAGCCTTTAACAGTTCCTTCACTTACCCAGCATGCATTTAGTTCTGAGTGAGGTGCAAAATAAACAGAAAATCTGATTAAACATCGCAAATCAGATTTGGTGCTATTAGGGACTTAGTCAGGAGTGATTTTCACAGCAATAACATCAGAAACTAAATAAACAAAATAAATAAGGTTCTTTCTTTTGATTTCTACATGAAAATAGGAAGATTTCGGCTTTGGAAGAGAGGCATGTCAAGATCTTGGTGCAGAAAGAGGTGCAGAGATAAATGACAAACTTAGAAGGAATGAGATGTAAATGCAGTCTGACAATAGTCTAATATTCCTGTTAAAGCCCAACATCTGGAATAATGTGACAGCTGCTCTGGAAGGCTGAAAACAATGTAGTACTTCCTGTAAAGATAAACCATTTGGCTGTTTTTTATGGCAGTTGTTAATTCTGGTCCTGCACATTATTCAGCTCACAGTCCCTCCTGATGAGCTGATGATCTGAATCAGGTGTGTTAAATAAGAGACACACACAAAACAGCGGAGACCCCAGTACCAGGATTATGAACCAATGCTCTTAAAGCCCCGGTATACTTCAAACTAACTTCTTTTTCGTTCTTTGTTTGAAGACAAAAAAAAGTTCACTAAAACTGAGTAATGGTATAGCGTTACCGAATATTCTGAAACCCCGCGCTGTTGGAGGCTAGGTGTAGACCAAAGTAAACATGACACAACACTTCTATGTAGCCTATATGTTTGATAAAAACTGGTTTATTTACTGTATACCTTTTAAATTTAAAGAAGGAAAACAGCAGCAGTATTGTGTAATATTTATTTCTTTTTATCTTCTTCTCATTGACACAAGCTTCATTTTAATTTCTTTTTAGGAATGAATTGCTTTTAAAGTGGGTACGTAAAGTATTCAGACCCACTTCAATTTTTTACTCTTGTTATATTGCCATTTTCCAAAATCATTCAAGTTTGTTTTTTTCCCTCTTTCCCAAGCTCTTAACATGCCTCTCTTTAAAAATAATGAACGAGTGGCTTCACAACAACTCTGTGACTGTTCTTGAATGGACCAGCCAGAGCCCTGACTTAAACCCAATTGAACCTCTCTGGAGAGACCTAAAAATGGCTGTCCACCAACGTTTACCATCCAACCTGACAGAACTGGAGAGGATCTGCAAGGAGGAATGACAGAGGATGCCCAAACTTGTTGCATCTTTGCCAAAAAGACTTATGGCTGTATTCGATCAGAAGGGTGCTTTGACTAAATATTGAGCAAAGGGTCTGAATACTTAGGACCATGTTAAATTTTTAATTTTTCTTTTTTAATAAATCTACAAAAACGTCAACAATTTTATGTTTTTCTGTCAGTATGGAGTGCTGTGTGTACATTAATGAGAGAAAAAATTTACTTAAATGATTTCAGCAAATGTCTGCAATATATCAAAAAGTGAAAAACTTAAGGGGTCTGAATACTTTTTGTACCCACTGTAGATCAAGCTTGACAGTATTTGAGCAGGTGAACCAGAAAATGTACAGGTCTTGCGTAAATAAATGTTTACACATATTTACAGACATTATACACATTTTAAATTAATAATATAAACATATAAAATAAAATATAACTATAAAATAATATGATAAACAATAAAATGATAATAAAATATAATAATTAAAAAATGTCTAAAGTAAAACAAAATAAATAAAATATTATTTATAAAAAACATTGGCATACACATTTGAAAAAAGTATAAATAATAATATTAAATGTAAATACAATCACATCCAATAAATAAATAAGTAAATAAAATATGTAAATTATCATGAACGTTTGAATGCTTCTACATGATGTTGTCCTTGACAATATTATTAATAGTAATAATTTTGAAACACATCTAAAAGAAAACAACATGAAAATTGCATAAACAAATAAAAACCTGCATAATCATGAATACTTTCAAACCTTTGCATTGTGGTAAGAATAATCACACAAACATACATACATATAATCAAACCAAATAAAAGGTAAAAAGTATAAAATATCAAATTCTATGTTTACACTATATCCACAGTCATAAACGGGCACAAATTCTGGAGTATATTAGGTAGAGACAGCGGTCAGTAAGCTGAATGGGCATTATTCATTTTGAGATGATCCAAAAAACAATTCTTTTATGCATAAAAATGTATAAATAGTACAATTAACTATATTCCAATACTGAAGATGGTCATTTAACTCTGTGGCTGATACGGTCCGTTTTCAAACAAACAGGAGATACAGAGCACAGCAAGCTCAGGGTTTGTTTGGATGTTGGTGGTCCTTTCTCTAATGAAACAAGAAAAGCCTTTTTGCCGAAGTATAATCTGTGACAGTCTTGATTATCAGCATAATTACAGAGCTCTTTCGGCCCAAAGAGGAGAGCACAAAAGAACTGTGTTAACGCGGCACAACTAACTCGATCCTGGCACACACATTTAAGCCCTTGTCACATTTCGAAAATTATAGGGAGAGAGCACACATACACCCATTAAACAATGGACTGTACATCCACGGCCACCCAAGACTACAACTGCAGCGATCCAGCCTCCAACGAGCACAAACTGTACCAGCGTGCCCTTCCGATCTCCCCACTCGCTCAATGTTTTGCCTGTCCTCATGCATTTGTTAAATCCTCATAAACCGTCCCCATAAAGGCGGCACATAGCCCACCTACCTCGAGCGCTTCTTGTTGCTTTAATTCTCTCTCTGCGCTCAAGTGGAAATAAATGTGTTTACCACCAGCGGGTCACACATGCTAATGAGCCACTGTTTGTTTTTGAGGAGGAATGGAATTTGGGATGAGATGGGAAAGGGGGTGAAAAATTAGAAATGTGCCCCAATCCAAATATGTCCTTACGGTGCTAAAAATAAATGTTGTTTATTGACAACAGCGGTTCCACAAAGAACCTTTATGATTCTATTCCACAAGAGATTCTTCATGGTGGTGTTTATCTAGATTTAAGGAAAGCATTTGATGCTTTTGATAGGTTTGAATAATAAGTAAGTTGTTAAATTAAAATTAAATAGTGAGATCAGAACCGACAGGAAACTGTGTGTTTCGAATACGCAATAAAATGTAATACATTTCTAACTAATTCAGTTGGTGTTCCTCAAGGTTCAATATTAGGTCCTTTATTATTCAGTGACTTGCCTGATGTTTTGTGCACCTACTAAATTGTCACATGTATTCTGATGATACAGTTATAAGTTGCATGCTAAAGGTAAAATGCAATCTGCAGAAGAATTGGTTAATATTACTAGCTGCTTAAAAAGTCACGTTTACATCATGATGCTAGTAAAACTGTATGTATGTTGTCCAGTCTAATCCAGATATGAGGTTATTAGAAGGATATAAATATTTAGGTATAATACTTGACTCACAACTGACATATCATCAACATAAACTTTTAACTAAATATGGGTTTTAAACAGGAAAATACTGTTAAATTTGCAGATATATTACTTATTGTCAAATTGTTGCATGGTATAGCTTCACCTCCTTTATTTGGATAGTTTTCTTATTTTCTCGATCATTTTTCCAAGTTTAGATTGTATCTAAATCATCAGCTCATCATTTTTTCCACCCTCAGATTCCAGATATTAGAATAGAATACAGTATCTCAGCCTAATATTTTCCTATCGTAACCATACATCATTGGAAAGCTTATTTATTTTGCCTTCAAATTATGTATAAATGTCAATTTTGTAAAAAATAAATAAAATAAACAACAACAAAAAAAACTTATGACTGGTTTTATGCTACAGGTTCACAAATAAATACAAAACAAACAATTGACAGAATTGTTAGACATAAACAATTGTCTTTATTATCCCATATAGCAGAAACAAGCTTGTATGATGTACATGCAAGACTCTTTTATGTTGCCAAAAAAAAAAAAAAGAGCAAGCACATAATAACCAAATAACAGATCCAATCCTGGGGGGTATTCCAGAAAGCAGGTTATGTGACATACCCGGGTAAGTTTAAGGGTAAGTTAGTGGATAACCTTA